>JAKEEE010000023.1:3000000-3173401 GCA_021498325.1 Bactrocera minax
TCCAGTCAGTCAGTTAACTTCGGCCAGAATATTTCATCTACCGATTTTTAGGCGTACGTTTTTATATTTGTTTATAATATTTATATACATATATCTGTATTTATGGTCATATATTAGCTTGTTCGTATCCACGAAATCCAAATTCACTCACCCCGCACACTCGATTTAATCTACATGTAGTTGTACCCATTTCCGGTTCGCTGCATTTTGCGTATGTATCTCGTATTCGGTTTGTGTTATTTACTTTGTTTTGGCTTAACTGTAGTTACAATAAGCTTGTTAATGCATGAACCCAGTGGGAAATGTATCCTAATATTATTTGAGTTCATTCACTATTCGCTTATTGTGATGAGTCCCAGTTGTCTGTCATAGAATCCCCCTTTAAAAAAATCCTCACTGGTAATTTGCAGCGAAACCAGGCTTCTCTTACAGCATAAAGGGTAACCGAGGTAAAGCGGCCCTTGCGCTCAGAGTAAGAAATACGTTTTATAACCGAGGCTCTTAATTTGCGCCAAGTGTTTGTTCGTTGAGAGCAAATCTAAATACAAATGTATGCTAAGCGCTATTTTCTGTGCTGTAAGCCTATATTAATTTAGATGGTTATTATATTGTCGCTGAACTACTTCGTTGTCGTTAAAACAAACATAGAGATCATCATATCATCCTATACGATATGAAATTTTAACAATCTTCCGACTACTGCTTATCTCTCCACCAGTAGAAGTCATCGCCAATAATACTAAAGATACAATTGCTTTTAACGCAGGAAGTATGTCTTTATTTGACCATTTTCGGCTTCACTTCCTTATCTGATATAGAGAAGAGAAAAATTTAGGCATTTGTGGTAGTAGTTTCCTCACTAAAGACAGTCGACCTATAAAATATCGTGCTTTTCAAATTTAAAGTGCCTAGTGATCGTCTAGCGGTAGTACAAATGAGCGGCGCATATAATTGTATCACCAGGGTTGCATCCTATTTTCGATTTTTTATAGCACACTTCATATCCAGTCGTTTGTAAATTTTTGACTAAAGTTTCATAATTGTCTAGTCAATATAAATATTCTTGTTCTGATTAAACTCAGTACCCAGTACTTGCCTTTGAATATCCTTATTAATCACCATTCCGTTCACGTCACGTATCTAAATCTTGGAAATGTTTGTATGCCCGGACTCCTAGAATATTTTGACCAAATTTAGAGCTGCTTGATCGAATGCTATGGATAGAAATCCAGCTCCGATTCAGGAACCAATTCTCGTCTTTAACATTCGCTAATCTTTAAACATTTTAACCTCCTATTCAAGCCGGAAGACCTTGCAGAGGAATTATCTTATTACATATTAACTTTTCTAAGACTTTTTCTGGGGGCGCACTCAGCTCTTTCTTATTCCATATTCGTTCTTGGATCTAGGCGTTACAATATAATAATTTACATTTCATTTCAAGCTAGAAAAACGAGACAGAACATAGAGCTATACTTCGACAGGAAGATAAAATATATAAGATATATGTAGAACGGAAATCCCTAATATTATCTCTGCTTTACTTTCCTAGAGTCTTTTATTGACCTCCTAGAGTACTTGCATATTACGTCATTCTGCCACGTTATAACCGCAATGGAAAGTCGTTTCATTCCCACACGAGAACGCAATCGGTTAGCTTCTGCATGTGAAAATCTTTGCATACTTTTTGAATGCATGTACTTTAAATTTTACCTTCAAAACACCTATATTGATAATTTTCTTAAACACAAACTCAAATTTCTCTACGTGGGCTACCCTTACATACGTACATATGTATATATGTATCTATGTATTTGCGAATGCAAGTATTTTTCATTTAACTATTTTAGTTGCTTTGCTAATTTTTTCTTCGTTTTTGTTTACGTACAAAAACGTACGTACATTTGTTGTTTTTGTTTACTTTCTTGCTTCGGTTGAGTTCACAAACCCGCAAAATGTTTCTAAAAGCATTCAGTCACAGTTAAAGAACTCGCGCGTCCATTTCATATAAGTACAAACATACAGACGTGCATAAATGTATTATATGTATGTACGCATATGTCGTATATACATACACAAAAAACATATGAGTGCTCGTTGGCTAGCGCTCAATTTCCAATAATACATATCCCCAAAGCATTTATTCAGATTTTTCATTAACCTTCTACTCTTACATATTTGTATTTTGATTTATGTGTTTGTATAAATAAATACATTTGCAAAACGATCCATTATTTCAATTTCACAACTCGTTTTAGTAGTTTCAATTGCTGAATCATTATTTGGTTGGAATTAGTACTATTGTTCGGATGGTATATCCATATGTACAATGCAATATAATATAAATAAGTATGTCCGAATGTACAATATATAGTAAATATATAACATTATTTAAAATAAAAATTAGTAATTGATATCTAGAGGCAAATTAGAGTTAGACATATAGGCCGTTTACATTTACAGGGATCCAGAAGTTCTAACCCCTTTTAATTGTACTCCACGGAATCCAATCAGATCAAAGCAGATATATATAAATCCAATGCTCACCTTGACTGTAAATACTGCAAGTTTCCAAACTATAAAGATGGTCCGATTTCGGTATCAGAAAACCTTATACAAACCGTTTCGTTAATTAACTTTGAATTGATATTTCACATTTCTAGAATAGAGCCCACCGATAATGATGTAGTCTTTCAATGAACCGTCAAAAATGTTTTTTTCATAATACTTCATCTCTTAGCATCACTTCATCTCTTGTCAGCTGTTGGGTGAGGGCATAAAAATCGTAGGACATAAGTTGGCAGAAAGACAAGGTTAAGTATCCCAATTTACAACAACGCTGAAAACAGAAATGATTTTAAATTTGGAAATAGGAAGGGAGTATTGTCTGCTGAACTTCTCTACTGAACAAATTGGCGGGCATTTTAAATTGTATGTCAATCGGAGAAAAGTTGCTGTCTACAATTTTACACGGAACAATTCGTTCTGAAGTTATGAAACTCAATGGAGCGAAACACAATTACAAATCCATTCTAAATACGAGGACAGCTTTATCAGTTAGCAAAAATTAAATTAATCTACCTAAATGTGCTTCTATATGTAGTATTATGAAAGTAATTTGGAATTGAAAATGTAGGTACCTGAAGTATTCCCTAAAGTTTTTCTCGGCTCCAATAAACGTTTATTTGGTAGGATGAAAATTAATTTTTGATTCTAATTGAAAAAATCTAATTGAAAGATTGAAAAATTTTTGATTCTAACCATCGAACAGGTGACATCTAAAAGGCGCCTTTTGACAGCAGCCAATTGACAGACATGCGACAGCGGAAGTAATCCCTAACAAGATTGGATAAACAGACTTGAGGCTTAAATTTCATAGTTGACCAACTAAATATTGGTAACGCTGTGCGATACTCCTCTTACAACTATCCGGTATACCTCACACCATAGGATGTAATATGTTAAAGAGACCTGACAGTTTTAACGCTTTCCTAAATCAAAAAACATGGGCAAAATGTTTCTTCATTACGATAACATTATTGAATAGGATTTCTGTATATTATGAGAGATAAGATTTAAGATTTAAGAGATTAAGATTTAAGTTTTCTTTAAGTACTTTCAAAATGATCTATTTTAAAGTATGCTACAATCAGTGGCTTATGGAAAGCTTTCCTGAAAGCGTACTTAAATTCCACGTGATTGATTGTCTTACTCAATTTTCATTAGATAACCCCATTAAAAAATGTACTTTAATTACATTTAGCCGCAATAATAATACACCTTTAATATTAACATTAGTTTCAATATGGTTTTTCATTCCAAAGTAGGCCCGCAATCAGAATTTCCGGAATACAGTCCGAATGGGTTTCTTAAATGCTTTTGGTTTGTCACACACTTTGTTATATTTTGATAATTTTTATTTTATTCCAGAGGTGGCAACTCTATTCTAAAATATGTATTTGTAAATAGAAAAGTTACTAAAAAAACTTAAAAATATGTGTCAAAACAACTTATTTTGGAGTATCTTCAGTTTTCCATTTTTTTAAAGGTTGGCAACTCTATTCCAACTTATGTCTAAGCTTAGAACCTTTTGAATAATATTCATAAACAGCTAAACGTAAACGTAACATATATTCATTTAATTTATTACTTTAAAGATGTATTAGACAATTTTGAGCACCAGAGTTGCACTTAAGCTTTTCATGTGAAAAATCTAAAGTCACGGGAACTTAACAACCGCCCTTGTAGTTGGCAGACTTTTTTTTTAGCACATTTTATAGCTATCATGTTGGCAATTAAAATCTAGTGATAGTAATGCTACAGTTTGTACCAGTTAATTTCAATCCACGCATATATATATATATATAAATGTATATGTACATATAGATGTATATGTATATACATAAATATATATTCCATTCGATAAGTTAAAGTACTAAAGCTTCTTATGAGCATTTCCTTACAATTTAATTTAACTGTCTGCTTGTCCGTCTTTCGCAGCAATCATTCATGTGTGCGGTCTTCAGACACACACACGCACATTCTCACATGCATAGCCACTTTTGTACGTACATACGTACATCGGTATGTAAGTATTAGCGCTTTAAGGCGTGCCTGCTTTATTAAGCGTGAAATAATATAGTCGCATAAACTTTCTGCTTTCAGTTCATTCATTCTCGTTTGCTTCGCGTTCAACGGTTTGTACACGCATTGTCATTGTGATTGTAACGCTCCTCAATTTTGCTAAATGTTATTTTATTTTATTTTATATCTTTTCTTCACTACCAGAAATCGCCTCGTACTCCTATGTCTACCACTTAACCGAAAATGGCTTGTCAGGGTCTATGCGTCTCCCCAACCCGATCCTGGCCACTATAGCAGTCAGTCAGTCATTTAACCGGGGCAATCAACCCGCATTTTCCGCCACTTTTCGCTGTTTTGTTGCGTGAAAACTCGAAATGAATGCGTTGAAGCGTTAAAGCAGCAACAATTTGACAAATTCTTTTTTAGTGTTTCCCATTGTGTTCGTTTTTTATTATTTGTGTTTCAGTTTTTTTTTTTGTTGGTTGATTGCTTTTCCGTAGGTGAAGCACGCATATGTGGCTTTTCGGCAGAGCCAATCTTCTTGGATATGTGAAAAACATTTAATTACACAATTTTCGGCAGATTTTGCCTTTCGGTATGCACTTAACAAATTATGGGGTAATTTCTGAGTGGTGAAAAGAAGTAGGAAGTAACTACCAAATGGTAAGTGAGTTTTGTTGTTCCTTTATTTACGGTCTTTATCGAAAAACAAAGCAAATATATGGTGAGTGAATTACTCCAGAGTCTTCGAGCACATTTTTTTTGTTTTGCAAGGGTAATCCGGAGTAATTGCGATTTATTTCTCAACATATTGCTTTTTAACTTGATGAAGTAGGAATGGCCAGAAAACGGTGGCCATCACCCTTTCGACCGATAGCACAGTCTTAGCTTTCTTTGGAGCATGTTTTGACTGTTCTTGGTCACTGGTGTGTACCTCGGGATTCAAGTTTCGTCGGCGGTCACGTCACGATGAAGAAACTTCTTCGGATTGCACTTAAACAGCATCAAACACTGAGTGAGCATGAACACTGTAAAGAGGTCCCACACTTGCAATTGTTGTCCGGAGTGAGCACCCGCGACAGCTATCTCGTCAGCAGCTTTCTCATGCCCAATATTTCATACACCGTATGCCTCACGCGGTTTTTTGAGATGCCTGCTATCTCATGTTACTCCACACACCTCAATTCGGCGGTCTGCCAATACAAGATCGTTGACTTTTCCACGTTAATCTCCATGATTGCCATTCTCGTAGTATATGGGTGCGTTGAAACTCGTTAAGCTAAGTTTAGACGGTCGCCATCTAAGGGGAAACCCAGAATCCATGCGCTCTTTGATTTTCCTTCGAAAAAAAAGAAACATTGCTATTGTTGTTTTTCCAAATTTCTTTGATATAGCTTCACCTAAACAGCGTACTGTTTTCTTTCTTCTATGCTTCTGTGCTTTTATAGTCCTCTATGCGGATTCGGCTCATTTGAGCTCTTCTATTTTAACAAGCAAATACTTTCTTCCCCAAATGTTTGCGATTTTTCCATTAATAAAAGGTTTCAGTTAACCGAAAGGAATGAGTTTTTCGAATAAATTTTAGACTGCTTAATTTTTAGAGTAGGCGAGTATTTAGTTAAATATTTGATATTTTCTATCGACCTATTCTATTTGGAATTAGACAAAGTAGTCTCAAAATGGAAAAATACATATATTCTGTTCTCTTAATAATAAATTCTATAAATGTCATGAGCAACATCTTAAATGTTGCTTCATACACAATGTTGCTGGGATAACGACAAAATTTGACTACAGATTGAGTGAAAACCGGCAAGTAAACCAGTTTCCGTTGACTGAGCACGTGCTGCGCATGTGAAGTCAAACGTAAACACAACATGTTCGAAGCTAAGAGCATGCAACATTGTACTGTGGCAAAATTAACAGTTTTTGAGAGTCATGTGAAGTGCTGAAATACATCTTTTGCCTGCACATTTTTCAATATATCATTATTTTTTTAATATTTGAATATTTCAGAATGCATTTTCATTCGCATATAAATGTATACCTTACGAGCGTATGCTTACGATACCAGCAGCAATGCTTATTAACCTTTGAGGTGTCGACACATCGTTTCACTGTTAATAATTACAAAGAGAGCATCTTAAGTAAAACACCAAACAGTTCCACTCTCTTTAAATCTGTTACACGGCCACAGTGCGTAACAGCCAAAATTTCGTTAGCGCTGTAAAGCGCATCGATTTCGGTATTTCATTTCGCAGCATCCCTAAATACAATGCTCGGTAATAATTCAAAAAGGCGTTGCTAGTAGGTCACTAACGAAAGCGTTGCGAATACGTTGCGAATGCGTTATGGCATTGGCTTTCCGTATACTTATTAGGAATTGAGAAAAAATATATTAAATAGGAAACCTTTCTGACATTATGCAGGTTATGTTTTCAAAATTTTAATTTACAAAAATTTTTGCTTAACGGGCTATTAAAAACTGATTGAATAGTTGTTAATATTGAATAGTTTTGAAATGTTTCCATTTTTAAATATAAAAAAACAATTCTGTAAATTCAAAAAATATATATTTGTACATATGTGTAACATGATTTAATTCTCACAATAATAATAGTGGTTAATAACTGTAATGTGGGTTGAGTGTGTGGATGCTAACTAATTCTGTGCCTATAATTTTGAATAGAAAGAACTTAAAGAAAATCTTTGAGTACTTCAAAAGAGATTTGAAAAGCGTTGAATGTCACACACACTTTCACCTAGAAAACCATGTACATATGTGCCTTACACTAACTGAAAAGGAGTTTGAACAACGAGAATTGAAGTCTCGAATTGTTGAAAAACAATCAAGGAAGTGTTTTGTAATAAATCTGATATGATCTGTCGGTTAAAGAGCTATTTTTCATTGATTTTTCTAAGATCTTATATGCTGTCCACTGCTAATTATCAATATTTTTATGTTGAAGCCATAATCCGGAGGCATTAACTTATTGAAAAGGAGCAGGTAGTTTCGGCAAAAGGTCAATATGGGATTCCACCAGCAGTTCAGTACAGCTGTTTGAAGATGTTTCGAGTTAATAATCCTTTACCGGGTAAAAATCCAGGTGTGCTAGCTATTGTAGATCCGGCTGTATTGAGAACGAAATTTTTGAATTTTGCATTTCGGCTCAGTAATAATTGCTTCCATATGACCCAGGCTAAGCTTGCCTTTCTTTATGCAAATATTTTCTTACATTATTGCTTAATTAACGTAAAAAATTATGTTACATTTCCTCATAACATCTCCTTATTTCTATTTGTATGTCAATTCCTGACCTAACCAATCTATTTCTTATTTCTTACAGCTACAACTAACCACCCACTGACTTACGAGCAGTCCTCTCTCAAGTAAATTGCTCTTACAAACAACGTAACAATCATAACAGTATATAACTGTTATCAATGAGTGTTAAGCAGCGTGCATTAACATACGTCGCTGTTAACCAAAGTAGGTGTATTTCAAACAGTTATTTAAAGAAGCCAATGTTAACACACACTTTTTAAGAGACTGTTGCGCCTACACTGTTAACCACCCACGACGTCACGTCATCAGCATTCTGCTGAGCAAAGCAAACAAACAACAACATACAACATAACCATTTAAACGATAGCAAACACCACGACTAGTCACGATTACTGTTGTGCGCTTCGTAGCCAACTTAATCGTAAAATATAAGTGCCTGCACCTTTAACAAACTCAGTTACATATGCTGTTAGCTCTACGACTATGCTGTTAGCTATATTTTACACTTAACGTGCTCTGTTTGCGCTTAACATTCGCCAACCTGAGGCGAGTAGCCAACGTATTCATTGTTCGGTTTCAGTTTCAGTTCATTCCGGGTATTCGTGCAGATTGGTGGTCGAATAATTAATTAGCGCACGGTGTGACGCCTCGTACCAATCGACATTTAGGCCACAAATACTAAATATTTGCATATCTAGTGTGTATGGAAATCGAAAAAAATAAAATAAATTAAAATTTTAAATACAGCAAAAATATAAATAATTTGAGTTGAAAAGTGAAAATCAGTGGAAATCAGAATTTTATGTTATCGCTTAAAGACGTTAATTTAAAGTGAAATCAAAATCAACATATTTACTGTTTGTTGGTGCGCCGTTACAGTCGTTGGCGTGTGCGCTCGAGTATGTGCGCTGCCGTTTCGTTGGTGCAGCAAACATTACGTCCTGCTTTTCCTTTAATTTTTATTTGAAAGCAAACATTAAAGAAGTATGCATGAATAACGGTAAACAATCGAAAATTAAAATTGCGCAAGATTGCGATTTGGCCACAGCCATTCAAGCAGAACGTTGAAGTTTCGCGTTAACGGGCGCGTACGCGTTTTATAATTGTGTACATTTGTTGCGCGTGCCGAACCGTAGGAACGATTGTTGTGTGTGCGCTTATGTGCGTGTGTGTTTCGCGTTTATGATAAACGACTTTGGCTTTGTTGCGGAATCAAATAATCAAAATTAAAGCGTTTAAAGTGAAAAGTAAGTAAAAATGTTCTGTTGGTCGATTTGAGAAGTTTAAATAAAGGGTTTGTTTTGATGTTTCGTAAAAGCGCTAACACGCCTAAAAGTAGGTTCTGTTTTGTATTTCAAGTACTTGTTTACATTTTGTTACACAATGAAGCTTGTTACACTTTTTGTTTGAAAATGTGTTTGTATATGTGAGTACTGAAGCACATATGTGTGCTTTCTGACAGCTAACGGTAGTTTGGTGCTAAAAATCAACTAACCGTTTTATTAATATTACAACAAATACATATGCGTATATAAATATATGGCTCAATCAAATGCGTGTGCGGTTTTTTCGCTTCTCTAAGCTAAATTAAAAAATCCATTAAAATCTGAAATAGTGTTACCTTTAATACGAGTATTAAAAAAAATAAGATATTAGAAACAGGAGTGTTTTGTGTAAGACTTATTTATACTTTGTGTACATTTTGATTTATCTGCAACAAGCAGCGGAATTTGCAAACCAGCATTTCTTAAAATGCTGTGGTAAAAATCAATGTTTCTTCAAAAAATGACTAACTGGAGATAATTATCAGCATTCTAAACAAATTGCAAGGTGAGTTCCATTTTTTTGGTTAATAAATACGTCAATTATGAATTATAAAATTAGTCACAGTTTCAATCCGAAATCGAATTTTTATTTGTATTTTTTTGTGGTGTTGCTTATGATAAGTACAATTATAATACAACAAAAATTATAATAATTTTTTGAAATAAATTTCAAGCAAAAAAAAAATATATAGAACATTGTTTATTCTCCAAATGGTTAGAAATTTTTACATTTGTTACAAAACATATATATATACATATATATATAGTATAGTGATAGTGTAATATAAAAACCATTTCTGTTGATTTAAGTGAGAACGAATTAATTATTTAAAATAGTTTTAAAAGAACATTTTCTTCAACAATTTCAACCCTTTAACACCCAAGCGCAGTAATCCTTTAGACACTTACTTACGGATGCTGTTCTTATCCAAAGGGTCAAAATCCAAGTTAATGCTAAAAATTAACATTAAAATATTTAAAATTACTTAACATATTTCAGTTATTGGAGTTTAGATTGTTTTTTTTTTGTGGATATAATCAGCCTTCAGGTTTTCTGGTTCTTGGCTAAGCATAATGTTTCACAGCGATAATTGTGCTCTCCTCTCTTTACCCAAGATCTTTGGCTTATCGTCTAAACCTGTCGATAGTTTTCAACTTCGTCAAAGTATTTTAGAGTTTTAGGCAGTCTAAAGACCTAGAGAAGGCGAGTGGTAGTCGAGGAAAATGTTTCGAATTTCTCTCTTCAGGCTTTATTAAACATGTATTTGAATTTAAAAGAATATTTTGTATTGACATTTTATTAGAAATGGTAAACTGTTGAAAAACATTGATGTAATAACAAAAATTGTGCGTAGTTTTCTAGATAATGTTACTGTGAAACTATAGTTAAGATTTTAAATGGATGGATATGCCTCTGAGTACCACTGTCGTGATAAGTAAAATACAATTTCGAGGAGAACGCGTTTAAAGTTTCACATTTCACCACTCATCGGTTTAGACAGGGAAAGTTTCTGTATTTTACTCTTCTACCGATTAAATTTATAGGACACTACAGTGTGCTTTAAGCCTCAAATACTTTAGATTTTTTGAAAATCCCACGCTGGCCTAACCCCTTAAGCTCATGCTAACGTCTAACTCACTACCATCATCACCTATTTCTGGGTCTCCTCTTTCTTCTTGAATTCTTCCCCTGGATCAGTAGTTCGACCAGTCGAATAGCAACAGGAACACTAATAAAATCTTGAGCAAAGTAATTTTTCACCGTTTAATTTGGCACATTCTAATTGCTCAAAATTTTTTTTAAATTTTTTTTACACATTATTTATTATTGTAGAAAGATGAGTTAATTCAAGTAAGAGGTGAAACTTCGAGAACAATTTTCATAGATATGTGATTAAATAAACGATTTTTGAAAATTATTACATTTTTCCTTTTTAGTGTGACTACTCAGTACCCATGACTATAAAATATCTATATTTCCCGAGCATTTTTGATATGAGCGAATAACAAGTAGTTATTGAGTATCAAATCAGCCTATTATTTGCTGCCCGTTTTTGCTAAAGAGCTCAAACTCTCGACTTCGACGTCATTTTAGCGCCACAAGCTTTAATATTCGAACAACCTAGACAGTTGTTTCTACCATGGACAGAGATAACCATACATAAAAGTCATTCGTTCAGTTCTTTCGCTAATCGATATATTATTGCCTTATTCAAAATTAAATTATTGAAAGCCCCGTTGAAAAATATGCAAAAATTTTACGATGATGTTAAAGGCTTGGTTAGGTATTTTGCGACGTTGCGGTTTTAAAGCCACTGTAAACATACTATAAAAGTATGTATGATAAATTTCAATTTCGGTAATTTTTGTTTCAGAATAGGTTTCTAGGCATCCTTAAATATAATATATTAAGCTAGCCTACTACTAATTACTAATTACCACTTTGTCTTTACATATAAATCGTCGAACATCTCCTGAATCATGGACATAAATATATATGGGTATTTCAGAACATTACATTGTGCGAAAAATTTACAAACGAAAAAATTTTAAATAACAATAATTAGCAAATTATTTTAAGCACATAAATATTTATTTGTGAAAACTACTTGGCTCATATTGCCTAACGACAAAGGAAAAAAAAATTTACGCCAAATAAATTAAAATTAATTGCAAATAAGGGAATTGGTGGCAAGCGCGTGGGCTTCTGGTGTTATTAAAAAAGTGATTTAAACTATACGATTAATTAGTGTTTTTTGACCTAAAGATACAAACACAAGAGAAAGAAATACACAAGAGAAAAAACTAAATAAAAAGTAAAACAAACAAATATGTAATTATAGTTATTTGTTAATTATGTATCAACGAATTTAATCCCTTATTATGATGATGATTAATCCCTCTCAACATGTTGCCAGCATACATTCTTTAATAATTCTTTAATAATTTGTAAAATGAAAAATATTTTTAATGTTAAGGGAGCTCATGTGAATCGAATTGAATGCGCAATAAGATATATATATTTCACATACTAATTAACAAACTAAATTAAATGAAACATAAATGAAGAGCTGGTGAACATAATTTAATGAATAGATATTTTAATTCCGATTTAGGAAAAATTCACAGGTATGTAAGACCCATATTTAGATATCCGTTCAGACAAGGCCGGCAAGGTCAACTTCCAAAAGTATTTCCGACATAAAAAAATCCATAAACCGTTCGCTGTCGCCCTCAAATTTGTGCAAGCTGATACCTTAATAATAATATATTATATATTATAAATGATCAGGATGAAAAGATGAGTTGAAATCCGAGTAACTGTCTGCCCATCCGTCCGTGCAAGCTATAACTGAGTAAAAATTAAGATATTTTGATGAAACTTGGTACACGTGTTCTTTGCCACGATAGTAATGTGTCTCTATGTCAAGACTGTGGAAAATCGAGTAAATACTTCCCCTCCTCCATATACTTAATATAAGGATTTTCAACCTCGCGGTAGACTTTATACCTCATATTTCGGTCAATATGTAGGATATCGTGGTGTTCAAATGAACATGTAATATTAGATATACCATATTTTAATACCGGAAAGGTGGGAAATTGGTCAATGAATTATCCCAGCTGTCATATAATAATTTTCGTTATACTCTATGTCGAATATGTCCGTCGGTGTGTGGTTTATCTTCATAAAATTGAATGGAGTGTAATTGAGTAATGACAAAAGTTAATACAATCAGTTCAGAACTTCCCCTAGCCCAAATATACATGATATAGTGATTTACGACTTTCCAGCTGACTTTAAACTTTATATGTTGGTCAATATGTATGGTATTTTGATGGAATTAAATGGATATGTTTTCTTAATAATAATGTGGTTTTGCCCAACATATGACTGAAATCGTTCTAGGCCATAGTCTAAGCCGCTTATTCCTAATATTTAGTATATTTAATTAAGCCAATTTGGTTTAGTTTATATCTCATATATCTTATTTGAATTAATTTGGTAGATTTTAATATAAATATCTCTGACACTAAGCAAAATATGACATTGAAAGTACATGAGTCTATGATCTGTAATATAAGTTAATAAGAGCCAAATGTGATTGTAATGTATTCACGGTTTCGTCGAAAAATTAGTGTTGGTTTTACTAAACATTTTTTAATATAACGTTATATAATATAAGTACCTGAAAATATTTCCTCTCCTTTCCATAAGCAATAAATGTGAGTGGAAAGGCCAACAAACTTAAAAAGAGCACAAAATTTTATAATTTTTTCTATTGTTGGAAAAGTTAACATCATTAACATAACTATTAACTCTGAGTGAAGAACTACAATACCGGATCTTCGTGATTTGAGTGTGATTATGGTAAAGGTTGTAGGAAATGCGACTCTGAGGCCAAACAGATCTATTGCCACTACCATAGGTTGAAACGTAAAGACAAGTGTATTAATAGCAAATTGAATAATTACTCCCATTATTGCCAATTTCGTCAGTCATCAGCTCTGAAAAGCCTCCTTCTAAAATTTAACCCAACCCAAATTTAACGATCAACTGCTAAAATCGCTCACATGAACTTGTCTGAAACTGAATCGGCTTTCCTACTTTGAATACTTTTCAGATCCATTCTTTGTATTCACTAGTTTTGTATATTAGTTGACAAAAAGTGGAACCTTAATTACATCAGCAAAGTCTGATACTAGCTTTATAGTTTTGTCAACTTGGAAGTCACGCATGTTATCTCTACTTTACCGGAAACACTAAACAGCATTCCGTAGACATTTTTTGTATTTCTTTGTTCTCTTTTTGTAAAGAAAAAATTATTGCTGAACACAACTTCGCATGCCTATGAAATCTTCTTCTTCTTTTAGGTAATAGAATATACTAGAAATCTTCCTGGATGTCATCATAATATAAGTCTGGGTTGACAAGAGCGTTCCAAACAGTACTATTTGTTGTCGCTTACTGAATATAAGATAAGATAATAATACTGAACATTACAATTTAAATAAACTCAATATTCAATTTAACAGATATTATGCCTTAGAAGTCATGGTGTGTACTTCCTGGACCAGATTTTTTAACGTTACGCAACCTTATTATTGACAATTTCCGTTGTTCCATACCGTAAAAATTAAACTTTCAAACCCTCTGGCTCTTTACGTCGAATATAATAACTCCACCTCACCCGAGGTGTTTAAGTAAGAAAATATTTACAAGCGTTAAATTATATAGCTAATTTCGATTTATAACCTATAAAACTGACACAGCAACTTTCGCTCGAACATTTAATTACTTAAGAATTGTAAAGCTTCAACCCATGAATTTCGGCCCGCATTAAATATACGCTAATTAAGCAAAATCCTGCGAAAAGTAACAACAAACAGCATTTCAAATGAGCGTGTGTACATGTACAGCGGGCTCAGTAAACGACGACCAGCCGAAGGAACTAGTCTTTTAAATCACTTACCCAATTATTTACTGCTTTCAACAGGCAGTGGGGGACAAGAAAGGAAAAAATTATTTAAAAGCTTTAGCTGGAATTTCCGCTTTAATAGCCGCCAAGCGCAAGTGCAAGCTTCGGAATTTCAATGCTATGCTTTGTGCTTCGCTTCTGTTACAACAACAGCAACAGCCGCAGTTGGCGCACGCCATGACTCACAGCGTCCTGCCAGTTTTGACAGTTTATCATGCTGTTACTTCTGCACTGGCAAACGTTTGTTGCCGCAAATATTGTACTTTAATTTGAATTTAATTGCCGCATATTCGTAAGATATTCGGCAGCCCTTCGCGCTTTGGCTGTTTAGTCTGTAGCTGCTGTGTTGGGCGGGCACTTTAAGGTTCTGTCGACTATTTCTCAACACAGCTGTTTCCGGTATACATCAACTCCGTGAAAGCGTCGGAAGCCAGCCAACTAGACACTGCTTGTGTCAATAATTGAAACTCGAGTAAATCAATTAGAATAGCTTGCCACACGCTTGCCAGCCTGCTTGATTCTATTGCTTAGCAGTCAAGCGCATACCTCCAATTCACAAATATCCTGTTTCATTGGAATTTACAGTTTCACTTGTGAAGTTTGAAGAATTTGCAATTCAAATAACAACAACAACAGTTGGTGCTAGGTTACAAATTGCCACATCCACATTTTACTCGGCACGTCCGCTTAGTTCCGCTACCATCGCACCTAGTGTAAATATCTTTACACAATCCTTGCGATAAAACAAAATCCATATTGCTACTAATTACATGTTTGCTATCGTTAAACGATAATTATTTGTTGTATGTAGCTTTTGCAGCTCTTACTTGTGCATCTTCAAAAACTAACTTTAATTGTTTCTGGGAAAACTGTTTTCTGCTCACTGAATTTCAAAGGAATGTGCATCAGCAGAAAAAGTGTATTAATAATAATTGCTTGCATGCAAATAAGATTTTTCTGCTTAATTGGTTGTAGCGCATAACGGTTTTAGTTGTGTTGTCGATGCAAAGTGGAAGCAATTTGGTTAGTGAGTGTGCGAAACGGCTGTGTTAATTAAACGAATATTAACTTGAACAATAAATGACTTGTTTTTAAAGGTATAAAACACAAAAAAATTAACGAAATGGTTGGTTTTACTAACCTGTAAATTATAATAACGTGTCAGGCGAATCCAATTGGTTTTCAAATTCAAAAATTTTTCCAACTGGTCAATCATAGCTGGTTAATAGACATAGTCAAAACTCATTTCCTAAGTGCCAACTGACAGCGTCATTTCACAATATGAAAGTTCATCTCAATAGATGTCCAGTCAAGTTGAGTGCAGTGCAGCCCAAATACTTAAATGTCAAACACATGTTTTTCTACCATTTTATTTGCAGCCACTTCAGGAACGACGATAAGCACGGATTTAAAAAGATTTTCATTATTGAAATATACTCAATTAACTCACTCGAGCAAATATTTCTTCTTTGCTATATTCTCGAACACCATCACTCTTCTTCACCATTTGCAGTGTCTATTGTCATATGTTAAGGTGTCTAGAAGGATGATAGACTTTTCGACACTTCCTCTTGCGCACTCGAGTCAAACAAAATTCTGCTGAGAGTTGCAACAGAGTTGCCATATCTGCTGTCTGAACTTCGATTATAAGATATAGATTTTTGGTTCAGTACAAATACGTTAGCCCAGACGGTAGTCAAGTCTAAAAATATTTCCTTATAAGTTTCACCGTCGAGCATTTTTTCACTACGGAAAAATGTTGCCCACATAATTTAAATGTAAAGATTGTGAAAATTTTCCTTCGTTTCGTACAATTCCTAAAAGTATTTGTAAGGCTCTTCAATATGGACGTAAGTAATATTTTCATAAGCTCTCTTAGGTTTAGAATTTTCGGTGGAATTCTTTTCTCAATGCCATGATCCCTAAAGCGTTGAAAGTACATTTTTAGCAACGGTCCGTAAGTGTTAAACATTTTTTAGGAACATCTCATAGCTGCCGTCTGGTTATTTATTATTTTATAATTATCAGCACTTATTTAGCTTAAAACTTGTTAGCTGAATAAAGCGCTGAATGCCAAAGCGCCCGGAAAGCTTTTTATCCATGTCCATGTGTTTTTGAAAATAAGTTCTTGAAAAGCTTCATTTTCAGTTCTTTCAAATGACTTCTATAAAAAGTCGCAAGTTGCGATGTACAACTTCTTTACAATAAGACCATCAAAGAATATGTTAATTATTCATGGAACTAAGTCAGCCATTTGTTTTATAGAATATCCAAAATAAATCCTCGGCCGATTCGCTTCAATGGATGTAATCGGATAGTTATGTGCATTGTCCAGCCTTCTCTACTGTGTCAGTATAAAGAACGGACACGTTGAGCCACTTATAAACTAAAGATTTTGTTCGTCTTTTCTTTTTGAGGTCCTTAGTTTTGGTTAGCTTTTTATAGCTCTCGAAATTTCCATATCCATTATTGCTGTCTTTCATTTAAATTTCCATTATATCTTAGTCGATTTAATTTCATACCTGTGCGCAATGGTAAGCGTACAGTAAAAGTTTCTCTTACTGTTTTATGGCTTTTAGCAAATTTATTTATTACTCCACCACTCACCTTGTTGTGCTTGGCTGAATTCCCCAAGTCATTTGTGGCTTGCCACATGCAGCGGGCCACACTTAGGTTACTGCATTTACTGCCTCACTTGCAAGCGACTCTGATTTTATGGTCGCTTGGTATATTTGCTTTCTTCCTTTTTTCGCCCACATTTGATTTATTTTATTAACATTTCAACGACAATCATTCCGCAGCTCTTCGTGTTCTGTATTTTGTGGCTCGAAATAAAGAAAATTATTGCCACGTAAATTTTAAACTTTATTTTTAAAAAGTTTCTTTTTTCTCTTGTTCAACCAAAACCCCAGTTCTTTTGTTTCTATGTTTAGTCCTGCAGTCAAGTGTCTTTGACAAAGGATTTCCCAATTGTTCAGTTATTGAATATATAGTAATGCAAAAATAGTCTCGATTTCTTTATTTCGCTGTTTTTTAATCTGGAGATGTTCTTGATGCCAATCAGACAGTGTAGACAATATGACTACAATCGTATAGATACTTAAGCTTACATTAGTGAGTGATCACTAATTTTGCTTAAAATCTCTTTCGAATCTATCCAACTTGCATCGGAATGCTTGCAAGTGAGTCTTCATATCCTTCAACAGTAACCCTGATTAAATAATATTAATATTTCCATTACCACTTTAAGGTTTAGGTTTCTATTACCACCTCTTTAAAATAGGTTTCATCCAATTACATTCATTTGTGATGCTTGCTGTCTCAACTACTGCCAATAAGTTCGCTCTTCGCTCTTCTAGAGTCCTTTCCATGGCAGAATTATACCAAGGACTGTCACCAAATCGATATTTTCCGAAATTGGTTTCTTGTTACCACAACAAAAGGACCTAAAAACCACGTAGTTTAATGAGAGAAACTCCTCTTGTAATATCTGAAAGCGACTAACATTTATTCTTATTATACGAATGTTGTTATCTACTAGAATCACTGAATTACTACTTTTCTTCTATTCGCCAGACCTTGGATAGTGACGAATTGAACAAACAACTGGTATAAAACCCATTTTAACGAGCTATCCATATACTTGCTCACTAGGGTTCATTTCAGTTGAGTAACTTTGTTGCTGTTTTCATGCGCAAATTTTATGACAAAAGAGCAGATTACAACCTTAATGAGATGAGGAGTGAAGAACCGCAAAACAGCTACTGCTAAATATTGCCTAGTTGCGCATTATCTAAATTTTTAATGGTTATTTAGCTATTGAGTTAGTAACTTAATTATTTCCGAATAGTTTAAGCGGAATAAATATTACATCTTTTCATTTCTGGTACATATCTCAAGTGTCATCTTACAAAGAAATATTTTTTTCTTCTCCACTTGCCATTTTCTTTCTACCCGCTTTCAAATTCATTGCTCAGAGTTAAATTTATTAGGACTTAAATTCAATTTACATAGTCAAAAGCACTCATACAAATTTGCCATAAAATGATGAACTTCCCACACAAACACGTTCATATATTTTCAAGTCATATTTAAATGTTTAAAGAACACTCACTCACTCACTGACATTTTCCTACGTTACTATTCCCCGCACTGCCTACGCTACTTAGTTCGGCAGTTAACAGTAACCCATCCAATGGTTGGCCAACAAAAGTGCAAAAATTTGGGTTAAGTGCAATGAAAATATACCCTTTTAACTGTTGTCCTTGTTGTGGTTGCGGTCGTTGTTGTTTTGTATGTTGATGTTGTTGTTGTTACCATGGTTGCTGTTGTTGCTATTGCTATTGTGTATTTATTTATTATTACTTTAGTATGCTTAAATGTTATTGTGGTTGTTGTTATTGTTGCAGTGTTTGTTGTATCGCCCAACCAGCTTATGCAATGCAAACTATTCCATTTAGTTGCGCAGCAGCCAGCATACCTATACATACCATAGATACTGCATAACTTTTGAGCGAAACTTTGTTGCTGGCATGTCACGATGGATGTGTGGTGGCGGAGAGTCTGAGCAGCTGTCGAACACGGCGCGGCAGAGCTATCGAGCGGCCACTGCATTTGTAATATTTTCGGTTTGCATATAGTACATTTGTGTTTTATCAACGTAAAATTTTTTATTTTTTTTTTCAAATTTAATTTTTTTTTTTGCTGTTGTCATTTTGTTCCACAAATCCCAGCAAGGTATTTTACATTCAAGTAATGGCGTTGAGCCAAGTGTAAGTCAAATAAGTAAACAGACACAGGCAACGAGTCACATATGCATGTGTATGTGTGCGAATGTGTCTTAAAGTTAACAGAGCTAGCTCACATACTTGCTGATAATATATAAGTAGAATCTCTCATTCGGATTGCTGGCATGCGAGTCTTAAGCATATTAGTAACCTCAAATATTCACCAGCTAAATGACCAAAGATACACAAACATACACATGCACATAAACACACATACCGACATATAAGCCAGGAAGCAAAGTAATGTACGAAAATGCTCTCAACTCCTTACATGAATAGCTTTGAGCATGAGCCGGAGTTCATTGATTTGCATGCGACGTTCTTGTTATGGGCATTTTTGGTTACCTTTACTTTGTTGTTGTTGTTGTAGTTCTAGCCTGCTTTCATGTTGCTAATGTTATTGCTGCGGCAGTCCCCAACTTGATGTTATTAGAATTTTATATGTATGCAATAGTTGTTGTATTGCTGATGTTTATTCGGTTGAATCTACCTTGCTCTTGTTGTAGTTGTGTAATGGTGTGTAGTGAAACTGTTTTTCGATTAAGCTAAATGAAATGTTATAAATGCAGCTTATTTCCTTTTTGCCCTGGATATCTCAGTAACGACGAAATTTACAAGCATACATATGTTTATATGTATGTGTGTATAACGGTATGAAATTTAGAAAATACTTGGAAAATAGTTAAACTTTTTTAGCATGTTTTCCTTTTGACTCTACAAGAATAATTTGACTTCACAAGAATAGTCTCTTCGTCCCTCTTTTTAACACCTATGAACCGCTAAAATCACTATTTTGCTCAAACAAGTTCTAAGACGCAACAGGAAATGGGCCAGAAAGGAGGTACACAGCCGCTGAAAACTTTTTAGTTTTCACATATAACTTCGTTCTTTTACAATACCTATTGTACTTTTCTATTGGAAGTTAAAGAAACCTTGATTATTGGTTCTAGACTGAAACACTCAAAACTCGTTTATTTAGAGAAGTATAAATTTTTAGTTCCCTTTTTCCTTAAGGCAAAGTGGATATTTCATACCATTCCAGATAGATGTCTTTTCAAGTTACTAGATTGTCAATAAGCTTTGTTTCAGCCATTTTCAGGCATTTCTAATGCTCTTCAATATCTGCAGCTTTTCGAAGTTTCCCAATCGGCAATAATCAAACCCTAAAGAGTCCTCAAAAAAGGTCTGGGTTTACGCTGAACCCTTGTTAGAAAGATTCATGATAATTTCTTATAGTAAATAACTGATTAGCTTTTTCAGTTTTAAACCCTCTTCTCCCTTTCACTCCAACATCACTCAGATACCTCCTCTTTGATCAGTCTGGGCAAGTTTGGTTGGTATAATTTTAGGGGTTTATGGGATATGTGCGGCTTTAAAAAGGCGATAGGTATGCTTTTTTAAAACCGTTTGTGTTGGTTTTAGGTGAACAAAACTAATAAACTCCTACTCCGAACCATCTCCGAATTATAGTTAGAGAGAATTATTTTGATCAGTTTAGCTCAGCCTTTGCCGAACAGAAGGTTTTTTTATATTTAACCCAAAATTCTCTAGAGTTGCCAAATTCGTTTGATACAGACAAATGACTATTTGATTGAGTCTTTTAATGGTACGTAAAGAGGATTAAGCTGGAACATTTCCTTTCTAGCTAATTACATTAATCCTATTTTCTCTCTTGAGCACATGCCATCCAAAAACAACCCGCACTCGTGTTCTTCGCTTTCTATTTGATTTTAAAGACTCTGGTTGCTTGATTTCACATGAATTTTTAAGCAAAATAAAGTTCTCGGTTGGTCACTGTTTACGAGGAACTAAATGACGTTAGCAGCCACACAGTTACATGTAAAAGTTGAACATGATTTATACCATAAAATGTAAACAATACTCCTTCATATACGTAATTACATACATGCATATGTATTTACAACTCATCCTTACCTGATTTAACGTTTTGATTACTTATCTTTAATCATTGACTAGGGTGGTCGGCTGGAATAACTCCTAGCTCGACTTATATCTCATATTACGTCCTAAAATATACTTTTATGCTTGGAACGTAATGCAAATATTTTCCTAGCTCTCCGAACAGCTATCCTCGTTAGATATAAATTTTTCTAAAATTCCAAATTTTGCCTCCGCCAAAATTTCAACACACGACAGTCGGCGTGGTGGTCAAAGAAACAACCCCTACGGACATATTGTCGGTTCGCAATTGCTATAATTCAACAACTTCATCTATTACTAGTAGCCGAAGGACCTTTTAACGATAAGAATACACAGATACGCAGAATATACATTTGGTATATGAGATTTTTCAGCGAGAACCGAAGCCGTTTGATAGAAAATGCAATAGTCAAGAGGAGCACTGAATGGCACTTTATTAGACCTTCTAACCAGACTCTTTGTTGAATTTGTTTCTCTGCCACTTTCGGAGAAACCGAAGGTTTGTCTTCTTACTTTTATTAATACTACGGCTATAGCAGAGGTTTTCATAACATAGATCTATTTAACCAATGAATGTCTACTCTACTACATCAGTGGATGTATGCATCAGTATGCTTTCTCTGCATTTAAAGCGGGGCCTCTTCCGCTTAAGGCTGGACCGCATTTTTTTTTTTTGGCATCTGCTTACAGCTTTGCATTTGAAGTTTGAGTTGGAGGTTTCAGTTACACTTCTGAAGAGCAATGGTTGATACCAACGAAAGCATATTTTATCCTAACTGTCTGGAAATGAGTAGATATTCTTCTGAGAATTCCATGATGCTTTCTGGTTTTGAAACTGGTGAGTAATAACCGTCCCACACTAGAAGGCTTCAGATTGTGGTTAAAATTTTTCCGTTACTTCTATAGGGCATATATGTACTTGGTATATGGTGCGAAATCGAAAAATCTCTAAAAAAAAAACTAATGAAAAATTTTGGGGTTTGGGGGAAGTACTTCGAAGACTTTTTGGTTTATATTTTACCTTAGCATTCTAAATTTCCATGGAAATACCCTGCAGAGAGTCTCTTGTTAGCATAATTGCTTTCAGTCTTAAAAATCATAAGTTCATAAATACTGCTAATACTCCACAAGTCCGATTACCCTAGTAATATTGTAATAGCACGTACGAGAAACATTGTGCGAACTATTCTTCGTACATTTTTACTCTTCATTTTCCTCACACATCCATTCAAGTTTTCCAAGAAACCAATTGACCCGCTTGTCAGTGAATGTAATACTTCCAATTGACTGCCTACAACACATTAACCGTTACAAGTCAACTTAGCTATGCACATGCATAAATATTTTCAGTAGAATTGTGGAATTATCCAAATGTCAATTTCACTCTAAAAATTTCTATTGACATATATACGATCTAATGAAGAAAATTTCTCTGTATTCTCTCTGTTCGTGTTGGTGTTGTTGTGAAACTTTTACTGAGCTGTAATTGACACTGCAAAAATCGCTAGGATACACATTCATATAGTATTTATTGTTTTTAACGGTAATTATGGACATGTGACACAGCTGTCATTTACAACGAATGGAATAAAAGTTATCGAGTTAGTTTGCAATTCAAGTTGCTAAACTTGTACATTGTTTTAAGTTTGTTCGCTTTGTTCAATAATATTGATTTTATGCAGGGGTCTTCTCCTGAATATATAGTCTTAGTGGTTAATTTTTTTCTTATAATAAAGGATCACTTAGAAGTCAAAGCCACAGGGACTATTCAATAACCCTTCTCCTCTTGATGGTAACGTCTCTGAGCTCGTATTCCACTCAGTTTGTGTTGCTTGGCTACAGTTTTTTCTTCTAAATTGTCCACTTAGTTCTTGGTATTGAGCCTTTTTATATAACCACCTTCTTTTTAGTCCAATTTTTAAAACTTGGTCATCATTAAGGAGGTCTTAAAGCTAAAATTGTGATCCGATAGCAGCTTTTTCTTTCTAGTTGAACAGAATCGATCTTATCCTGATGTTATCTGCAGAATGGCCAATGAAATCTTACAAGAAGCTTCTTCAGTAGTGTTCTCAGAGGTCTCAGAGGGCTCAGAGTTTGTCTGCCAAGAACAACCGCTATTATAACTTTTTCTGAAATATAATATTTGATTTTGTCCCAGCCGGGACTTGAATCTCCGGTTCATCCGTGACGGTGATAGTCACGTATCGCTCTAGCCTATATCTAGTTAAGTATTTTCCAACAAAACTCAATAAACTTCGTTCAATTTCTACTCACTTATTTAGTGAGTCGTTATTGTTATTTTAAATTTCTCTTTATTGTTTCTCTTTATTGTTGCTTTCAACTTTATTGTTGTTCTCTTTTCTGCCGTTTGTCTTTACTCCTATATATGTGAAGTGCGAAAAATTGTGCGCTACGTTGTTCCATATCTGGCTATGGCTTCACTGCCTTTCAGTTTGGGTTCCGTGCTAACTAGCTAAGCAGCCAGCTAAGCGTTACGCAGCCAGATAAAACACGAGTAAGATTAAAAATGGAAAAGTAAAATATAAGCCTTAAATCACAGAACATTTTTGAGCTACACTGGGAATAACAAAAATGAACTGAAATTATTGCTAAATTGCCAACACGAGTTAAGAAGTGAGACGGAATGCTTAAAAATTGTATCTGTGAAGAAGGAAGAAATTACTGAAATATTGAAATATTGAAAGGAAATTAGTGTTTGTTCAAATGGATTAATATTCTGAACCTCAGAGGTAATATTGTGGATATTCTGGAGCGGTGCTTCATCAAAAGCTGACATTACCAGCAACTTAGCTGTCAACCAGTTAGAATTTCTAAGCCTCTGCTAGTGCTAAACACCAAAATATTGAATAAACTCGAATTTGTACTAAAATGAGGATTGGGAAGTTCTTTTGGATTATTGTAACGATTAAACATGTTGTACGAATTACTAAACTTATTTTATTTATCGTTGTTGTAGTTTAAAAATTTTGAAAGAGTTTTTCATTTGAGTACATTGTTTTTCACAGTACATTTGCGGTAACAGTATTTGCTCGGTCAAATCTGCCCAACGCGATCATTATTCAGTTATTTAGACCCATCTGTTATGGGAACGGTAGCAAGTAAACCTCATTAAATCCGGTAAAATTGTTAGGTATTGCAGTTAGGGTCCTCTAAATAAGATACAACATTATCTATTTGGAGGAGGGAATTGTGTAAAATATATATAAGTTCTAAGGCAATTTTGAGCAAGTCTAAGAGTAAGGCAAGTCTGAGCTTATTATAAACAATGCTGAGACTTACAGTACTTCATTCACTGTAATGTAGACCTCAGAGATCTTAACGTAATATTCGTGGATAATGTTTAATGATGACTGTTGGTTAACAAGCATATATTCCTCCCGATGTCTAGAATTAGCCGGTACAATTCCCAAAAAAATGGTTATTTAGCATTTTAAAATTGATATGCTACGAATCGAAAGCCGTCTTCCGAAGTAAAAAGTTTATTGAGCGGCTGAAGATGGGAGTCGATTTCTGCACCTTCAAAGGCATTCTAATTGATCAAGAGGTCCTAAGCTTCGAATAATAAATTATATAAAAGAGTTATTAGCTAACATACTTTGTTTTTTTTTTTTTTAATTTTGGTTGACCATGGAAGAACTTGAACCCGAGATCAAAGCATATTTCATTTATGTTTTAAAACGCATTGCGGTTTCAAAAGGCATTAAACATTTTTCCTACTGGGATGCTTCTGAACTCAACAGGTCGATTTGTCTTTTTTTGTTTTTTGTTTATCTTATTTAATTTTCATTTTATTTTTATTTTTTAATGTCAAAAGCCAATTCTCATGTCCCAAACTGTATTCAAACTCTGCCCAAACAATTTCGTGCTCGCTAAGTGCCCACATAGAACACTTTGCAGTAATTCAATTATGTAATCAAAAGTAAATATTGATTACTTAGCTGCTGAGGTATGTATGAACATCTGAAACTGAGCTTCGCTGCAATCCACTAATCGCACTAATGAAGATTATTAGGGTTTTGTTGCTGTTGTTGCTGTGGTTCTTTTGATTGGCAACACGAAGCTGTGCGCATACTGCTACTTAATACAAATTCATTTAACTGCAGCTTATGTGGATGTACATACGTATACAGTAAATACCTGGGTATGTAATTGTATATATGTATATATAGAAATATATTTATACATGTTCGAATCTACATATGTATGTATATATATACCTTGCAGCTAGTCAATCGTAATGTCTATTAATTACTAGCGATAATTGTTGCTCATGCAAGTGTGATTTTATTGCTGTTGTTGTTGTTGTTGTTTTTGTTGCAATATCTGCTTACCACCGCGGCGGTATAGGTATTTGGCGTCGTTTCGCCAACTGATTGCACGCCACTTGAAATCACTTTGCCACTTCAAATGCGCACTTGCAGGCGCACTACATAAATGAATGTATATGTGTATATGGGAGTAAATAAGTTGAAGTGCTGTTGCAAAGGTGGTTGCTAACAGCTACTGACTTTAACATTTATAAAAGCAATTACCTATAATACTTTCAATGTATACATATGTGTGTATTTATGTAAATTAACCACACATACAAATACACATAAGTCCATAAAGATAATACCAATGCATTGTTGGCAAGCGGATATGTTGATGTTTTTTTTGTTTTCGTTTTTGCTCAATTGTTGCAAGTTCTGCTCCACTTGCAGTCATGTTGCCACAATAGCTGGCAATTCACTGGAATCGTTCACTCTCTTGTGCATGCACCCACATATTAACATACATATGTATATGCATACGTATGTAAAAAATATAATTATGAATGCAGCAATCAATTGTTCTGTATACACTTTCCCTCAATGCACATCTTTTAATTCCAACGGCCGGGGAATCGATCTGCTCAAGTGGATTTTCGCTATCGTGCATAATGCTCATGCCACTTAAGACGCATGCCGCGCATGCCATTTACCAGATATAAACACACATATATATATATACATAAATACCCACTTGAGTCATGAGTGGCGCCAGACAATGCTTGCTATTCAAGGTATTCTGCGCTGACTGAAGTGGCCAATGAAGCTGCTTGTCTCTGGCATATGCGCTTATCTGTCAGAAGAGTAATACTTTTTGCGGCAGCTACTGAGCAATATTTGTATGTTAGTGCGTAAGTAATTAATATAGATGTTTTTTACATTCCCTCACTTTCGCTTCAGTGATCCACGCATAATCAAATATTAAGGAAAACCACTTATGAACAAATAAACTAAGAAATTGCCATGAAACACTCTAACGGTAGATGTTCTTGAATAAAATGAGATGCATTATACTTATCTTAAGAATTAATGTACCCTCATGTAGGCTCAAAGTACTTTATGTCATTCTTAAAAAGTCTTTAACCCCATATGAATGATGTAGAAACACTTAAGTGTACGCTAATCTACATCTCTGGAGTCAAGTATTTTTATTTTGAATTTCCAAACATGAATTCAACTCATAGATTAGGTATATTCATCCATTTAAATAATAACAGTATTTGTGTAAGCAGACAGGTATCGTGGCAATATGACCCCGAGTGATTATCAACGGGTTAAGTGAATTCTGAATAATAATTAATTAAATCAAGCAAAGGAAGAGACTCATAATATTTTAAGAAAGTCAAGATATATCGCATTAATTGCGAACAGTCGCAATCGGGTTTAAAACATGTAGAAATATGGAATATCGAGTAAAGAGCTTTCTGAAAGTTCTCTAATACATAAAAAAAGATTGCCGAGCACCGTAACCATTAGTTCGAACAACACTCTACTCAGATCAATGTACAATGGTTTTTAAGAAAGACTAAATAAAATAAAACAATACGGAAAAGAAACGAAATATTCAAGGTAACTTTTATTTAACACTATATGATCATTCTCTTCTGCAAATGTCATTGTTCTTTTTAATATAACTGATTATCACACAACTGACAATCTGACAAGTCTCTTAGGATGATCCGTAAAGAAATAATTTTGTTTGCCTGGAAATGACTTTCCTAAATTCTTTATAAATTAGAGTGATGCCTATTTTGAACTTGAAACTCTGCAAGCCTACAGAATTAGTAACCTGATGTCATAAACATGGACTAACTCTTTTTCCACGTACGGTAAGGCCGCCATTGAACGAATGATTCATCCTCCTGTGAAAAATTGGGAGTTCAGCACTCGGAGTTTAGTGTACTCTCTGGGATATATGGCATTTAACCCTTTTTTAATTTCGAAGAGAAAAAAATTTGCGAGCTAGTCATTACCTTCCGGAGGACTACCACTCTTAGAAAAGCAGATTCTCTATAATTTATGATATGTCAGTGTCAAAGCTCACAATGACTCTGATCCCGAAATGTTTCATATACCCTATATGTGCATTTACCTTACCTAACGAGATTACTTAATATCTGGTTCTGTCCTAACCTTACTTTTCATTACTTTTTTGTCATTTGGTTGTCTAATTTTCAGTTATTTAGTTTGAATAACTTTTATGTCCTCCAAAATTTCTTTAGAAAGTATTTTAATATACTTTTCGTTTCGTTCAAAGTGCCCCCCCACCAAAAACAACCAACTACTTAGCCCTATTATAATTATCTTGAGTCTGTGGCATTTGGTCATTTGTGTGCGCGTTACATCCCATAGGATTGTCACTAATTTGGCGCTTAATTGATTTTTTACTGGCACACTGACTACAATCAAAAGCCAATCGATTTGGTAGACAAATAAATTCTACGCTTGGGTGAGGGCGCCAAACATGAAATGCTCAGTTGAGTTATTAAAAATCAATTAAAACCATGTAGTAAACGCAAATTTGAGTATCAGTAAATACAACAAGTAAGAAAGGGCTAAGTTCGGTTGTAACCGAACATTTTATACTCTCGCAATGTGGAAGGATCAGAGGCGGGGAAATGTTTTCAGGTGCTGGCTTTATATTAAAAAATGTTGCGGACGAATTCAACATTATCCGACGTAATTGTCAATGGATTTCAATCATATTTGGTATATTACTAACTTATATTACAGA
This sequence comes from Bactrocera minax, assembly GCA_021498325.1. Taxonomy (NCBI): domain Eukaryota; kingdom Metazoa; phylum Arthropoda; class Insecta; order Diptera; family Tephritidae; genus Bactrocera; species Bactrocera minax. The sequence goes on from JAKEEE010000023.1 coordinate 3,028,469, forward strand.
TCATAGACCCATGCACTTTCATTGATATATTTTGCTTCATGTCAGAGATATTTATATTACAATCTACCAAATTAACTCAAAAGTGATATATGCGATATAAAGTCAACCAAAGTGGTCTAATAAATATATTAGATACATGAGGAAAAAGTCAACCACAGAAAAGAAAATCATTACATTAGGAATAAGAGGCTTAGACCATGGTCTAGACCAATTTCTTTCATATTTGGCGCGAATTCACATTGTGTTTAATAAAACATGTCCACTTAATTTCATTAAGATATGATACATATTGCCCAACCTAAACGGTTTAAAGTCAGATGGAAAGTCGGGAATTCTTATATAGGGCATTTTTGGTATAGAGGAAGATGACTGATTTTTGGTATAGAGGAAGATGACTGATCACATTAACCCTTTTCATTATTCAAGTATATTACTGAACATGTTTTCACCCAATTTTGTGAATATAACTCACACAGTGACCGACATATTCGACATAAAGTCTACTAGAATAGCGAAAATCATTATATGTAGTATATGGGAGCTGGGATAATTCGTAAACTGGTTTCAACATTTTCGGCATTAAACTATAGTGTATCCGATATTACACGTTCACTTAATTTTGCTAAAATATCTTACATATTGACTGAAATATATGGTATAAAGCCTACCCGGAGGTTGAAAATTCTTGTATTAGGTACATAGGGGCTAGGGGAAGTGCTTACGGGATTTTATCCATTTTAAGCACATGGACACACTGTTATCAGAAAGAGACGTTCTCTGAGTTTCAAAGAGATAACTCATGTATTGACTGGTATATATTGTATAAAGTCTACAGGAACTTTGAAAATTCGTCTATTAGGTATATGGGGGCTAGGGATAGTATTTACCCGATTTCCCCATTTTTGACGCAAGAGCACATTATTATCATGGAAAGATATTCTTCCAATTTCATTACGATATCTTACAGATTTACCAAAATATATACATCAATTGCGTATAACGGGGCTAGGGGTAGTATTTACCCGATTTTCACCATTTTTCATGCCAGAGCACGCTATTATCGTGGGAAGATAATCCTCCAATTTCATCACAATATCTTACAGACTTCCCGATATTTTCGATAAAAAAGTCAAATAGAGGTGCTGAGGTCCATTTATTGAGTATTTGGGGCTTGAAAAGTTATAATCCGATTTCAATTGTTTTCCGCAAGAGATGGCATATCTTGAACGTACCATTTGTGGAAAGCTTTGTTCCAACATCTTCATTGATGTTCGATTTATCTACTTTAAAGTGAAAGGATCAGACGAAACTTAAAATTGTGTTATATGAGAAGTAGGCGTGGCTTTTATTTCGGCCATTTTCCGAATGTCACATACCAAATTTTGTTGAAATCGGTTAAGGGGTTCTTGAGATATGGGATTTCTCCTAAAAGTGGGCGCTGCCACGCCCATCACCAAAAATTTACACGGATTCCTATGCAACCCTTCCGTTTCATATTTGCTGCAAGATTTTATGTTTCTCACGTGTTCCTTCAGCGAGTTAACGTTTTAGTAGTTGTCAACATAACTTTTGTATGAGAGATGGGCGTAGTTCTTTTCCGATTTCACTCTTGTTCTTAGTATATGAGGAGATACTAGAAAAACTTACTTGGAGCAAGTTAGATTGTTATAGCTTTAACGGTTTCTGAGATATAGATATTAAACCTATTGGTGGGCGGGGCCATACCCACTTTTACGAAGATTTTTGCCCAACTATGCCCCCGCCTACTAGGATCCTCTAAACCAAACAACACGTTTATATTTTAATTTTTACTCAAGTTATCGCTTGCACGGACGGACGGACGGACAGACAGACAGTCGCTCGGATTTCAACTCGTCTTTTCATATTGATCATTTACATATATATGTCTATATCTAACTCGATTAGTTCTTACTGTTACAAACAACCGTTAGATGAACAAAACTAATATACTCTGTAGCAACATGTTGCGAGAGTATAAAAAGTTTGATGGTAAATAATAATAACAAAAAATGTCAGCATATTAAAGTTGGCGTTGACATTGACGAACCTTACATGGTGTCTAAAGATACAACCTCTTGCGTATATTTGTATATGTGTATGTGACGTTTGTTGACAGTTTTGTGGAAATTTATTGTTCGCCTGTCGCGCTTTTTGTCTTACTTAGCTCGTTCGCGGTCTCATTCGTCAACCGAAGTGGTGTCGGTGGCGGCATGCGGTCAAACGGCTGTGATTGCTGTTTAAGCCTTAAATTGTTATTTAATGAGGCAGGCCGCAAATAGCGTAGGTCAGACAAATGCATACATATATTTCAATTATTTCTGAGTCTTGTGCTCAGGTATTTTAAGTAGTCTTTCATTAGCGTTGGCGTGCTTTGCGACTTTCTTTTGGTTTTTTTTTTGTTCGTGGCAACCTAATTGCCGCTAAATGCTTTATTGTAAACATATTGTTTATTGTTGTTTGGTTTTCACTTTTGTCATTTTTTCCGACTATCTACAAATATATTTAAGAATTCGATACATCTGTATAAAAGCTTCCTCTTCCCTCTTTATGATTCCACAACTGTTTCGGTTGAAATCGAAAAGCTATGCTGATTGCCTTTCTCAAAACAGGTCTGTAATGGTTATCAAATTACATGTTCAAAAAAATTATAATCAGTTTTTGGTTCTACCTTTGTGTTTGGCAGAGAACCTTTTCCCATATTCGCTTGGCGATACCAACACAAATGATTATTTTCTTGTTCGAAGTTGGATTCATTACTGCTAAGATCATACATGTTTCAAGCTCATTTTTGGACGTCAGGCTTCAATATATGTAACGTTATTCCGGCATTGGTGTCTGAAATCCGGCCTTGGTAGGAATTTAAGCAAGGTGGGGTTTAGAGTCCGTAGCTTTTATTCCCGGCAGGAAATTGGCTTCGTCAGTACAGAATAAGTAGCAGTCGAAATATCCATAACATCTCGTAAAATTTCCCGGTTCGCAACTACTCGCGTCTTTCTTCGCTATGGTATGTATTCTTCTTCAACATATCTTCCACATATTAGAACTGATCCGCATTTTCTCTTGTCATACAATGTTGTGGTTCTCTTCAGGTCTGTCTGTGTAGTTCCATTTAAAACTTTCAACCTTGTAGAATTTACTGATATTCCGAAAACTATTGATGGTCAGATAACTCTTCTTTTTAAATATTAGGTACTGAAAGTGGCTTAACATAGTTCTGTACCAAGGACTTTGTTGATAGTAAGAAAATATCTTTCTTATTTTGAAGGAACTGAGATCATAAATACAGTCAAGCCACAAATAGTAAAAAAATTACTTTAATGTGGGGTTGTTTATTCGTAAATTGATTCTAATAATGAAATTTTTCCGGACGCAACCTTCGTTGATCCAAATATAGCACTCGGTTAAAAAAATATTATTTGCTAAAAGTCAGACATATATTCAAGGGAAATTACTTAAGTTCAAAATAGGAACTTCCAGATACCAGGTCAGGTCCCAATTAATGCAGTTTTCGATATCTTTTAGACCCAAAATGATATACAAACTGGGATAGTTTAACTCTCTGGCTTTTCTTAGTTCAACCGATGGCTGCCGATGTTGTTGGGTCAATATTGGATGCAATCTCCACTTCTAACCAATTTCTTGATAATTGTTCTTTTCTGTTTTGCACATAATGTTATTATATTGCTCTTTTAGCCATTTTCTTTCTCCTTTGGTAAAAACTTGGGTGTCTTCCCTTATTAAAAATTTATTATCTTCCTCTTCCTTATTCCTTTTATATTTTAAGCTTCATTCCTGTGTAATGATTATTCCATTGGGGCGCTTTATTTTCAAATTCATCATTGTTGATTTGTCTTTTATATTGAGAACTAATTGTAACTTGGTCTAGTTTGGTAAAATATTTCATAAGCATCTAAAGACAAACTGGTTAATATGTATGTACATGCCTGTGTATTAAATTTCATCTCTTTAATTCACGCCCGGGTTTGATGTCGTACTAATTGCTCCTTACTTGAAAGTTTCTTTTATATTATGAAAGAGCTTAAGTTTTTTTCTTCTGCTCTTTGTGGTTCTTTAGCTATTCATGTTCTTGATGTTTACTTTTGTTTTGCTGTAAAGTCTGACTCTCCATCTTTTGACTCTAGAAAATTAAGCCCAATGTATAATAATGCGGACAAAGATATTTTATCGAAGAGTTTCTTTTGAACTTGGAAGATGTTTAATTGATATTTAATAAATATGAAAATACATCTGGTTTCCCTTTAGAAAAACCAAACCCCTTAAAATAGTATTAGCTTTTTCATTTAGAACTAAACAAATTACAAAATAATGACACCGTTGTACATTGTCGGCAATGAGACTACAGATTGGTGGAATTGTACATTTGCGTTTAAGAGGAACAACTTTTATTCCTATATCTTTTCTCGAGTACATTCATTTGTTTTCTATTTTGTTCATATTATGGTCTCATTGTATAGTCATATACATATACATATATTATTTCACATAGCCCTCTTCTCTATTCTCTTTCATGATTCTTTATATCATATATCTCAAAGCTTTTTGTGCTCTTTAAATTGAATATTAATAAATTCGTCTACCTCTTTTATCTTATTTTTTTATCTTACATAGGAAGAAGTTTTATCAAAACCTTTTTTATGAAAAAATAATCACCGATTTGGAGTGTATGAGATATATGTGCAATTTCTAAATGTTTCCATCAACTCGGCTAAGGTCAAGTTTGTTTGCTTAACTTTTAAAACTTATGGCCTGTGAAAGACGTAGCGAATACCAGGCTCTGGAAAAGTTCATCCGAACTTTATTTCCTCCAATTATATCGATATTAATTTCCCAACTTTCCTTAAGGAAATTACTACTACAATCTTGAGTAAATGTATTTTCAGTAATATATTATCTATGTAGATAGGCAGTGGGTCGGAAGCTCATGTGATTAGATAACTCAAAGTGTTCAGTCCAATCATATACTAGGCTACCCATAGAGTGACCTCTAAAGTGCATATTGAAGCTTGCCAAGGAAGAGTAAGAATTTTCGAAGTTTTATAAGCGAACGAAACTATAGATATCTAATGCTTTCAACAAGAACAAGAATTTCATTGCAGCATAATATCAAGATAAAAAGAAATTGAAAGCGAAAATTAAAGCAAAATCCGGAGAATTGCAAAATTGCGTAGAACGCAAGTGTAACGGCCCAGTCGAGTGTTGAAAGAGAAATGCATGTTAAGTCTCTTTTAATTAAGTGAAAACATATTATGTAAAACATACATGCAAACTTTTAAACAAATATAATTAATACACATATATATAGGGTGTCGCATTTTGTGAGTATATTTAATTAGATTAAAGGTTTCGCATATATATATGTTGTTAAAATATTAGCGATTAAAAGAAATCAAAAAAATTTAATACATATTTTTGTCAATTCTGCCTCGTTTTTTTTTCAATTATTCCGATTTCTTTATTCTCTCAAAATATAAACATTTTTTTTTTTTGTTACTGAAATCGTTATTTTTTTATTATGGGTATAACTTTATCTGTGCTCCTATTGACTCACCCTATATAATCTATATATGCAAATTAATGCATACTAATATAGATAAAACATAAATATAAAGCGGGTACTGCATCCCAGTAGCTAGCAGTTCCAGTTCTCAGCCATTGACATAGTTTGACTGCCTCGCTACAGTTGCAGTCATTGTCGCTGTCAAAGTTCCGCTTCACTCTCCCGACTAAGCATTCTTTTTGGTGAACGACCATCACTCTTTTTCTTTTACTAACTTTTGCGCGATTTTTCATTGCATTTTATTATGGTGAATACTATCAAAAAGAGGAGGTTAATAATGCCGCATATGGTTTTTTTTCTTTTTAATAAATTCTTTTATGTTAAAAGAATATTTGTAACTAAATATTTTTAGTTTTAGGTCGAAAACCGACCTAGGAACCAGAAAGGTTTCAGGAAAAGTGAGCGTCATACAAAAACTATAACTTGAACATCATTAAACCTTGGTCTCTTCTAAAAAATCTACGTGCATATGTCAAACAATGAGTCCCATTAACCAATACTGCTAAACTTTCGATCTCAATCGGTCCAAGCTTATGCCACTTGAGAGGGCTTTTTTCAGTGTAGTCAATTTCGTTTACTACAGTACCACAGTTTTACCTACAGTACAGTTACTTGTTCGTTTCACCATTTTGTAAGTTGTTGCTTTCAATGCTGATTAATATTATATTAAAATAGATTGTGAGACTTCCATTAGTTACTAAAATATTAATAAGCTTTGCTACCCAATACCTTCTTCGTCTTAGTTTATCTATGCATCTCTTCAGATATTCTGTTCTAAGTACATCTCAAGACTTTAGTGATATATATATATGTAACATATATGACATATGTGTCACAATTTTAGTTTTTATTTGGCAAGACCTTTGTAATCGGCTGCTTTACAGATTTTTCCAAATAATGACTTGAAAATTTTTATTTATTAAATTTTTATTTATTTAAAACAAAAAAAAAGCAATTTAAGAAGTTATTTCTTATACTATATACTCAGAAGTCATTATAAGATAAATTCGAAAGACCCAAAGCATCCTAATCACCTACTTTATACTTGGCCCAATGTTATAAGTTGATTAGTTGATTTAGTGTTATTTGACCCAACTTTATGAAATATATTCATACTCTGATTATTCTTTTCCAGAATTCATATTTCAGCCTCGATTGTGATGTATGTATTTCTGCCCGCAAATGTTTAAATTAGATAAAACATTCCAGTTAAGATGACATCTTGTCCAAAATATAATATATAATAAGTCTTTTAAATACTGCGCTCTCTAAGAGTAAAAGTCTATCGTACTGAGTATTTCCGAAATATTTCTAATAAAAAAGGTCTACTTAGATCTCCAAAGTACCTTTGGTTGACTGTAGATGGCGCTAGTGACATTTTAAAAAACAGTGGACTTGTGTTAGAATTATAGCTTTTCAAGCAGAAAAATATTAAATAAGTTCAACTTCACAGTGCTTTCTAAAACTATTGCGACTACTAAAAAGTTGTTTACATTTTTTGTTATAAGAGGTTTAACTTATTTTTTTTTTTTTTTTGCTTTCTTTGGACTACATTGTTTGTCTTCATTGTTGCTGCCATTGGCTTTCCGATTGTCTTTTCATTTGGACGCCTTTTGTTAGCACCATTAGTTGCTGTTTAGTGTCGTTCAAGTGTTTATTGATGGCTGGCTCCACGTTGTTTTATTCTACTTTATTTGTCTCTATTTAAACATTTGTGTGTGTGTGTGTGTGTGTGAGCGTGTGTCCGTATATTTTTGTACTTAGGATTTAACTGCTGTACCATTTGTGTCATTGCCTGTCAATTTGTGTTACTTTCTCGGCCAAAATGTTGCAAAGTGCTTTTTGTCCAAAATTCGTTGCTACGATTTTTCACAGCATTTTCGTTGTTTTTTTCGTTGTTTTCGTTGGTTTTGTTGGTATTTAACACTTTGTCTTAATAGTTACGGGCTTCGTTCCATTTGCAGTCTTTAATTGTAAAAATAACATTTTACTTGCATTCGTGCTATTGTTGTTTTTGCTAGATTTTCGGTTTCTCTTCTCTCGACCATATTGAAGTCCGCATTGAAGCTGTTGACATTGGCAGCCAATAAACGTAATGGCTTTGGCTGTCAATGCATTTGGAGTGCATTTGAGTTGTTGCTTTTGTATAAAAGCTGTTTCCTTAGTTTCTATTCCACATTTTATTTTTAATTACAGAATCCCATTTTTACACCAACTCTATTAAGTGAAAATATAAACATAAAGAGAAGAAAGTTTGAAAACAAAGACAGCATGCAAGGGCTGTAGTTTAGTGTGTTGGATCCACGACTATCATCGCTAGGTCGATAAAAGCTCCAAAAAGGTTCAAAAGCTCTGGTTGGTCTTTCTTTCAACGATCGACTCTCTACTGGCTCTAAGTCCTCAATCTCTTGGACCTTGAATATACCAAAACCCATCGAAAATTTAAATATATAGAGACTGAACCCGAACTTAGAATTAAATTCCATTCATGTAAAAAGGTTAGCCATTGATCCAGGCTCTTTGTAGCAATAATTAATATCTAAAATTATCTACTGTATAGAAACTGACCTCAATTAAAATAAGTAGCCAATTTAACGCAGCAGCCCATAACTAAATTCATTATACATCAGAAAAACTTCTTTAGACTTTAGATATATATGTTCCTGCAACACTCCACACAGTCAGGTCTGCATGTTTACATAATATATGAATCTGCGACATATTATATTTCACATATGCAATCCTGCCACTGGTGAACGCTTATTGCAACAAATCATCGAAAATAAAGTACTTCATGTCACTAAGGCACTTACGCCTTCTTTCATTTTAGGGGTCATAGTGAAATTATTATTTCCCCGCTAAATGGTTCACCGCAAGACTTTTCGAAACCATGGCGATTTATCTGAAGAACTTTGCTTCCACTTTATTAGAGCTGCTATTGTAAACAAACATAAAGAAGGTCTAATCGACAATTTGACTATGAAATTCAATCTTTAACCCAGCAATACGTATATGAATATTGAAACAAACGGAAGCGGTATTTAAGTCGTGAAGTCATGATTGTTCAGAGAAATGCTTCATAGTTCCAAGATTGTGTGTTCTTTCCAGGGTCGTCTGCGGTCAGCTCGAGCACCCACTCTTTTGAAGATGGCTTCAGATACTATCTTAGTATTCAAATTTCAAGAACGGTTACGTTCCGACAGTCCTATCCTGGGTCTGCTTATAAATTAGCATCATAATTTAACTCTGATGACGGATTTTCTAACTGCATGAAGTCTAAAAACAGCTACAACTATTTGAACCGCAGATAAGTGTTTAGCACTTTAAGAAGCCGCATCTGACATTTTCTTTCCACAAACTGTAAGGGCAGATTTTAGTTAGTTCAATGAACGGAACTTATAAAACAGAATAATATGTTTGTACCTTTTACTGAATTCAAGCCTTACTTGTTAACAATTTTAAACCAGCATTCTAAGCAACAGACATTTAGAATTTACTGAACTTAGCTTACCACTTAGAATATGCTACATTGTCTAAAAAAATGCTTGATTTTCTACGGTTTTAATACATTTTCCTTGGCATAATAAATTGGTCAAGAACACCAGTCGGGAAATTGTAGCTTACTGAAACCAGTAAAAAGGATTATTGTTTCACTTAGATATTTGCGTACCCAAAAATTATAGAAAACTTCTCTATTGGAATTGACCAGTGCACAAGTAGTCCCTCACTATTATTGCTCTCTTCTTGTTCCTCTCCATTTCTCCTTCACGTCATTAAAGTGATTTCTGTTGTCTATCCCTAAAAGATTTCGTTTGAACTTGATTTGATTACGTCGGATCGAAATCATTTTACAAGAATACTCTCTAATGACAAACACAATTATTCTGACTTATATTTTTGACAAAAGAAAAACAATCCAACCAAAGAATGAATGCTAAAAACCATACAATCAAGATAAAATTAGCCTATATTTATGATTTGATAAGAGATCAATTATATAAAATAACATCAACAACGAACCCTCAAGCTTTCGTAAATTCGAAAGCTTCGAAGGTTTCAAATTTATGCAGGTCCTACTCATTAATGTCAATTTATAAAACCATAAAAATAGCGAAAACGAAGTCAGAGTAGCAATTTGTAAAAATTACAAATAAAATTAATGCATAAAGAAGCAATTTATCGGCTTGACCAACCGAACCGAGCAGCTTCCGATTCAATGAGCCGTTACAGGCCAGACGAGTCATAACAACTTGTATGTATAAGAGTATGAAGCACATGAACAAAGTGATTATGGAATAAATAAACCAAAATATGGATGAGGACAAAACAAAAACAACGACAAACAAAGATAAGAGCCGAATGCCGATGACCAGCAGAGGACACATAAAGTTTTATACAAAAGGGACAGTATTCTGTATTTGTTGGCTATCAGCTTGGGAATGCCACTATTAAAGCGAAATAGAAAACCAAGCATACAAAATACAATAACAACAAATCATTAGCAAAATAAACAGATTTTTTTTGGTATCTGGAGGGGTGCATATATTAAGAAAGCAATGTATAGCCTGACCGGTATTCACAAGTTGAGAGCTGAGTGTGGCACAGAGCGAACAATTAACGGTGTGAAGTGGTCTGCATGGTTTGGCATTGTGCTACTTAGAGTCACCAAGGAGCAGGTCAATGTAAATTGGTTCAGTTGGATAATTATGGCAGATGCCATAACCATGGCCCGTCGAGGCATCTTCTGATTGAGTGGCTAAGAAGGCGCCAGCGAATGATAGAGCGTAAAATTGATTTTCAAGATAACCACAATCGAAGAGCGAAGGCAGAATGAAGAACGCCAAAGATAGTAGAAAAATATTAGGCGGCGAACGGTAGCGGTCTTCCAGAAAACAACAAGATTTGGCAGGCGATGTGCCGAACACCATTGGAAACTCTGTTGACAGGGATTGATAAAATTTAGCTGGTTGAAGTCAAGTGAAGTATGGAGAGAATGTAAAAATATTTAATTTTTTTTTGCCACTTACAACGAAATGCTAAGGTCTATACACATGGGGACAATTACCACACTTAAAGGTGGACGGCGAATGGTTCAGCAAGGCGAAGAAGTGGCGAATCAAAATGGACCCAGAATGTGTTGTTGCTCTTTTATTAGCCGCAATGAATTCAAATGGTCACTAAACAGTGTAACAAGCGAAACAAAAAACCCTGAGTACCAGCTGAAGTGTGGCGAAACCGTTGGAGAGACATGCTCAGAGCTTTTTAGTGTTGTACAACGACGCAAATTGTGCAAAATAAAGTAATAAAATGAAGAAAAGACATTGTACCGTGTTTACTGTAAATAACGAAACATTAAAAAGCGAATGTCAGCAAAAATTGTGGCGAATTTGAGGTAAGAAATATTGAAGCTGATTCAGCTGAGTGACTTTAAAGCGTATGCGATATAAGAAGCTGTTGGCAACCAGAGAGACATGAGTAGGCGAAACGTCGTTATGGTATTACCTCTGTGAAGATGGTTGTATTAAAAAAGAAATACGAACTTTGTTAGAAAGTGAGCCACAAAAACATCTATTAACAGTAGTTATGCCGGCTGCGCACACATAGAGGCTTAAAGCGGATCTATAGGAGTATAATCGAAAGCGAGCAATGTGATCAAGTGTTCGAAATAGTACGGAAATGTGATATCGGTGGTATTCTGCTAGGGACTTAGCATATCTCAGCATCTCTCGTTCCCAACTCCGCCAGATTTTGACACGAAGTTCGAGATATTAATCATACTTATAGAATTTTAATAAACCAGACCAGTAGAGAGAAAGCCCTTCAGCGCTACACACCAGCAACAAACTATTGAGATTTACCCAGTTAGTCTAAGTTGTTCCAAATCGAAAGCTGAAATCCTGTATATTTTCCCCTACATTTCCCTTCTCTCCCAGGAATTAATTTTATAAAGCTTCTTTAAGATATTATCTATTATTCCCATACTTTTTTGCTTTTAAATATATACATTATTAAACAAACATTAATTATGGTATCAAAATACCAAATTTTCTTCAGTAAACAACTAAAACATTATAAGATTAATACATAGAGTATATAGATCACAAAATGGAAGTTTATAAAAGTTGTGGACAATTTTTATCTTAAATATTGTGGCATATTTTTTTTTTGGTTTTTAAATAAAAATTAAAAAATTTTATTCGTTATTATTTTTCTAAGAAATTTTTATTTTTACAATTTTTTTTTTAATAACAACTTTAAAAAAGTTTTAGGATATTTTTATTATTAATTAAACATTAACCAAAAATTCTAAACTTTTTGCAGAAAACAAATTTTGTAAATGAAAAGTGAAATCGTGTTCGTAAAATTTTTTGAGAAAATTTTTAATTCTCGAAAAAAAAAAACTATTTTAACAAATAATTTTTTTTATTTTTAAATTATATAATTATTTTAAATAATTTTAAACAAAAAAAATTTTGTTTTTAATATTTCTGGGACATCCTGTTTTCTTTTTCTCTCTTTTTGGAAATTTTAGGAAGTGTGTTGCAGAAAAAAAATATGGGTTTATTTATTAAAAGAGTAAAAATAATATTATAAATAAAAATGTTAAAAAATTTCTGCAGAAAATGATTTCCTATAAGCTTTCCCCGCAGGGTATTAGAGGTTTTTATGGCATTAACATCGCGAGTGGCCAATTTTGTTGCACTATTTACGGCACCCAAACGTTCTAACTTGTATATATGTACATATGCACAATGTATGTACAATAGTATGTTTTTCGCTTATGAATAGAATCGTCCCTAGTTGCTAAATAAGCCAACTGCAACGTTCATACATTTGTATTAGCTGTATGTGTATGCCATGTAGGTACTACTTACTTCGCTAAAGAGTAAATGAGCTTATCGTGTGTTGTGCGCGCCAAAGGCAGAGGGACGTGCGCTCAATTTACAATTCAATTTTATGCTATTTTGTAGAAGTTTCCATTGTTCGAATGAGAACACACAGTACGCGCTGTTGGTCGAATGTTTCTACTTATGTGCATACAGGCGTACCTACAAACCGGTTGCATTGAGGTAATTCGTTGCACGTTTCGCTTTGACGCTGCTGCAGCCGCCTGCCTTCGCATTATGTTGGTCAGCATTGAGCGTAGCGCATAATTGCGATGCTGTTGTGGCATCATCGGTAGATATACATACCTCGCCGAAGACGTGCCGATTGGTTGCACTGCCCTACTCTTCTTCGCTCTTCCCCGTCGTATGTGCCTCTTTCGACGTTTGGCCACTTGGTTGGTTTAGTCTATTGTGTTTGATTGGCATTGTCGTCGCTTTGCCATCACGGCGTTTATGCTGCCGCATTTATGAGTTATGGGTTTGTGCCGTTTTAAATGAAAACACACGTTGCAAGAACGTGACGAAACGCCAATGAACTGAATGTTCGATTGTGTGGGTGTTTTCTAAGTACGAAACGTCGGTGTGTCTGTTTGCTGACTTGCAATTGTGGACTCAGTTTGTTGTGGCATTGAAAGCATTAGCGATAAACGATAATTTGGTTTGTGGAAGATGCTGGCAAATGTGGATATCTGCTAGCACAAGGACGTAGACTGTGGATAACTCGAAGCTGTATTTTCAATAACAATATTTGGGTTATTTTCAAGCAAAAAAGAAAAACAACATCCTCCTCACAGATTTCCTGATTTAACGGTTATTTAAACAAAACGCGATATTTATATTGGCATTAATTTATCTGCATTTAGAAATATTACATACAAAAGCAGTCAGCAAAATGTGACGAATTGACTTACCCGAGTCTTCGGAGTATAACTCTTTCCGTAAATCAGACTTTTTTTTTACTCTCGATAGAGGATTATAGATGACCATTACATTGTCACTGAAAATATCTCTTGCACTAGAATGTGACTAAAAGACTCGCCTCAAAATGGAACTGTCGCTAACCCGTGGCCAACGTTGGACAACTCTAATATACTCTCTATACGTCCTAGTCCCGATTTTTCTTACATACATATGTGGTATTCCATTCACATACTTAGTTGTGTTTTCTCATCTTTCTTTTAGTCTCTGTTCGATGACATTTGACACTGTGAATTAATTTCTCTCAAACGAGAGCACTCGAAAAATATATTATCGGGGTAACCGGTACTGAGGTATTTCGAAATATGAGTTTGCTCTGCATTTATGTCTATTCTACCGCCTTAATAGTTCTCTGTGGAATTGAACGTTTTCGAGGGTATCCGCCGACATGAGACATTCCTCTCGGTGACTTACTGACAATCCACAAAAATGAACAAAATATTTTTACTCAAAGATCCAAAATTGCTTAAAAGTTTTAATAAAATATTGGACTACCCGTACTTCTCAGATTACTTATATTTTACAGAGGCAAATAATCTGAGTAAAATCAGGTTCACCTATAACTAATAGCTCTAGCCCCGTAATCCGTAGCTTGAGAATCTAAATACCATAAGTAAACTATCTCGAGAAGATTAGCCTTAATATTGTAAACTTTTTGGAACAGGTTATCTTCTCATTTCTAAAGCTCGGGTTGTTTATTAAAAATCAATCCTATTCCAGGCCTTTGCCAGCTCTATAATAAACATTTCCTCTGAGCCATCCTATGACTGTTGTCAATATTGGAAATAATGTTTCAATATTTTTAATGAACCTGGTACTTGTATACAAAAACTTTTGAATATAATTTCACATATGTGTATCTTCGATAAAGGGTTTCAATTAGCAGATTATGCATTTACGAAGCCTTTAGTCTTTTAAGTTAAAGAGATCTTCATGTTATAGATTTTGAAGACTTTTTAATACGATTTTGCATATTTCAAAAGTCTCAGTGATTTCAAAATCAAACTTACCCCAAATTCCGAAGCCAAATACGTTAATATTTGAAAAAAACTTGTGCAATTTATTGCGGATTTTAGGCTGCTTGAAATAAGTTTCTTTTATAGAAATTCGACTGATACGTCGTTGTCAATGTTCTTGCGATTTACATTTATTTTTTTATGTTTTATTTTAAGACTCTTATTATAAACAAAACCGCAGCTGTGAAAAGCAGCTACTTGTCATATGAGATTCAAACCAACAGCAACAACAACAAAATTGAAAAAGGAAACGAAATCAAACAGATATCAAAAGTAGGGACACATGAATCCGACAAATAAATAAAACACATTAAGATGTATAAAGTAAGCAATCAAATGAGTGTTCTAACTGTGTTCGCGTGTGTTTGTTTGGATAAAACTATTGCCGCTTATTGTTTCCAGCCAAACAAAGCTCTATTTATTTATATATATTTGCTTGACTCTTTGTTGTCGGTGATATCCGACGGATATGTTTTACAAAAGACAAATAAGTCTCACAATTTCTTCAATGTTTAATGATGACAAATGGTGTTTGGTGGGCAGAGCAAGTGTGTGTTATAGGGTTCTCTACAATTAGTTTTCGTCTTCGGATTGGTCAAGGAAATCTTTTGTTATATAAAATATATTTGTTCTATGTGTATGTGTGTATATATGTATGTATATACATATTTATTATGTGATATTAATCACATTAATGTTCTTAAATTGACTTCATGTAGAAAGTACATAAAGAACTCAGCCTGATCTCTAGTTAGTAAAACCGCTACATTCATAAGAAACCTAGGCTAGTCTTAATCCTGTGGGATATTTCGAAAAACAAATGACAGCTATACTAGTTAACAACACTCGATTACGCGAACATAATAGCAAAAAACAAAAAGATACGAAGTTGCGAAAGAACCGAGGTATGTCTCTATTTCTCGAAAACACGCAAAAGGCTATGGTTATAATTCTCGAACTCGTAAAAGCAGTTTATTTTCTAAAGGAAAAGAGCTCTAAAGCTTAAATTACCTTTTTTTTTGTCAATTAGTTAATCTTGACAAAAGTATATTAGAATTAGTAATATCACAAAGAACTACTATACAACGAGACGAATTTTGTAAAACACTGGATATAAACTGAATAAGGCCAGTTTATTGTTTCAAAGATAAAGTTGTGCTTTTTAAAGCAGTTAGAAAAATGTTCCCAGCGGTCATAGAGAAGTTGAAAGCAAGTCATTCAAGATGCATGTAAAAAGTGTAGATAAAGTAGATTGCACTTTCGAACAAATAACTGAAAAACTAGAACGAAAGACTGTTTGGTTATTACTTTTCATTAAAAGAAACATCATCAATGGTTCCAAAAAATATGAAAATTACAGATTGAAGAGTCATACTACCGAATTGTGTTTCAGACGAGTCGAACATCTTGAAAATTCTCATTAGCCGATTGCAAATAACTTTATTCCATAAAATTAAAATTGTGGAAATTTCTTGCTTTTGGAACACCTTGTACCATCATAGCTCATTTAAAAAATAGCGTCAGCAGATTTGTTCTTTATAATCGGCCAAGACATCAAGGTTGTCGGGCTGACATCAAATTCAACTGCTGGCATGACATTTTCTTACAAACTTCTTAAAAATATTTAACAACAAATGTGTTGACAAAATAAAAATATGACGAGTTGTTTTTTTTTTCTTTTTTTTTAAGTCCAACAACAATGGAAGCAATTGTTTCGCCGGCAGAAGGCAAGGATTTATGTATCTCTCAGGCGGTAGCGTCAGCAATCAGCCGTCGTCATAGCTCATTGGCCGAGTGTACGTGCCTTATTTGTTATTTCATGCCTAATTTGTATTTTTCTTCGTTTCTTGTGAGAGCATTACTCACCTTTATCCAATAATGAAATGCTGTGCGTGTTGTCCATTCAATTTATTTCACTTTTGGTACACAATACTTTCATTTGTATTGAATGTTTCGTTGTGGACGCCTTGGAGTTGTTGACCAACTCTTAATCACAGTCTTAATTTCACAATTTTCACTCTTTCGCTCTTTTTCACTGTATTACTTCATACTTCTTGATGCTTACAAAGTATTTCTCACCCGTAAGGAACGCATACTTTTTTAATTAAACGCTAAATGAAGTGCGAAATTACAAAAACATGATATTCTCATTTAACTCTGCCTACAATTATTCGACTGTTTATTTTTTCTCGTATTTCACAGTTTCTCTTTCTTGTTTTGTTCCCATTGTTTTGTCCATTTGTCCGTCAATTTTGTAGGTTCGTCTGCGTTTTTGAATCTTGCCTGTCTATCTAATTCTTCGTTTGTTTGTACGTTTAGATTACCCTGTCGGTCATTTGTTCCGGTTGACTGGTTCCTTTGGGGTTCACCTACTTCGATGTTCCGGTTGGTTTTTGATAAAGAGTGTTTCGTTCGCAGCGAGTGGACTCAATAACTGCTTATTAGCACGGCTTTTGTAATGTTATGTCCATTTGTTTGGAATTTACTTGGTCTTCATTGCCCCATAAGTCGGAGCTTTCTACATATTGCTTTCCTTACATACATATTTGTTGATTTTTAACCGCTGGACCCATAGACACTTTTTGCTTCCAAGCGGTGACTTTGCTTAGTGCAATATGATTTAGTATGACCCCGGTTGCCATATTAATGCTTCTTTTAAAATATGTATCGGATTTCATGTGGTTTACCCGTATGATTTTAAACTTCAATCTTTGAGAAGCTTGAATTAGCTTGGAACACGGTGGATTTTGCAATAGAACTATTCTTTGTAGATAATTCGAAATTATATTTTATCTGGAGTTCTTCAGCGAGATTTTCGTGCTTTATGAAAGAGTGGTGAGTGTTCTCTGGTAGTTGTTTTATTCATACACTTTAGCGGAATGCTAAATATATATAAGACAACTTTGAATCTATTTTATTTATTAAATCAAATTTTTTATGGCTACAGAGAGTTTTCATTTGCTTAGATAGATCTCAAATAAACTAAATGGGAACTGAGAAAAATTTGGAGTTCGCTAAATTATAAAGTCATATTGAGCACAATAATATCAAAATACAAGAAATACTTGAAGCAACTGGAACATTTACCTAGTGAAAAGACTATAATAAATTCGAACCATTTTTATACGGACTTCGAAATTTTTCGGTTTAGATTTGATCACCAATCTAAAGGCGGTATATGGGCCAATACAGTAGGTTCCGGGATTTCAGTCTAGCGGACGGAAAGGAGACTTACTGTATTGAGTCTTTTTTATTACTTCAGAGACTTTAATTGTATAATGTAAGTAACGATAAACGTGCTGTATAAACAAATCTTTTTTCCCCATTAATGAACAAAAGAAATTTCATACCTCAGTGATTAATTTTGTTGAAAACTTTTTTTTTTATAAATTTAGTTTCTGTCGCATAAAAACTATCTTAATTTTATAACATAATGTCTTTCTAATTAGATCCGGAAACCAACCTCAATTTGTACCGATTTGCTTTGCTCTCATTTCAACACCTATCCCCACTAATAGTTTTATCTCAGATAACATTACCAAAAAGTTCAGAGTTCAGAGTTTATCAAACAGTTTGACCATGAAATTCAGTGTCAGTTCGGTACCCTTTTAAACTTTGGATGGTGGATTCAAGTTACGTCGGTTGCATTCTCTAACCACAAACATTATCTGGGCGTATTAAATTTTTTTTTTAAAGAAAAAGTATTAAAGTATCTGTCCTTAAATGGTATATATTTTCCTCTTGAATCATATAAATAAAACACTGTTCGTGTAGTGTATATGCCGTTGAGCGCTTAATGCCTCTAATGTCACTCGAAGAAACGACAATAAAGGATCACTCTAGTAAGATCTCCTACTAATCCCCTCCACTTGAATGTTATTTTTGTACTTGATATTGTTGTTGCTATTTTAATATATTGACGTTATTGACTGCTGTCGTTGTCATAGCAATATAGGGAGTGTTGTCGCTAGCAACGCGAAAATTGCTGTTGCTATAGGTAATATTGTCATATTGTCATTCTTATTAGTAGCTGTTGCCACTTGGCTTATTGCCACAACATGTAGTTGCAGAGTGCAAACGGTAGAAAATTGTTTGCATAGGATAATCTTGCGCACATCAACCGCGTGTCAATTATGGCAAATCACATACGTAAACATGCTTTACATACTATGCAGTAGTATGAGCATGTACATGTATGCGGCATGTAGTGACGACGCGAAACATTAGTTTGGGTGCACATAGGCACCCCAGCGGCGCTTGTCTGTACTTATATTTCACTCATTTGATTACAACAACGGAAACAACGCTAGCGAACGCCAGCAACCATTTATGGCATCACCTCACCTGCATTGTTGAGGTTTCATTTTTCACACTTGTAGGCAAGGTATAAGCGTTGCAATGTTGCTCCCTAATATTTGCTTACAACATATACATACACGCATACTTAACTGTTTATATATGCTGGCTAATTACTTGTTGCATTCGAGTGTCACTCTTCATATTGTTATTGTTATTGTCAAGTGTTTGGCCAAAGGGCATTGCGCAAATATGTACGCAAATGTTCGGCCCATTTGCCTCGAAGGCTGGGTGAAGCTTTTTTGTTGCACGACACAGCGTTATGCCGCAATACGGTGGTCAATTTCGAGTGTTTGCACTTACATTATTGCGGTAGACCACTAGGTGTGCAGGAGCATTTAAGTGTGTGTTTGTGTTGGACAGTTATCCTGAAGTGCCTCCGTGGTGAAACAGCTACGGAAGTACCCTGCAGGAAAAACACATTAGATGTGACTTATAACTTTGTCCTTAGGATACTAAGACTCGCAGTTCGTTCTATTCTTCATTGTGGTTTATTATAGTCCACCGAGGTAGCAAATAAGTGACCTAGTATCGAAGTTTCAATATAAGTTATGATTCGATTCGGTGTGGAAAAAACAGTAAGTAAGTAAGTCTATAACCATAAATAGCTCATAATATAAATATCATAGCTATATATTTCCGATAAAGTTCTCTAAAGAAACAAACCAGAAAAGATCGAACTTTACCGCTGATAAAAAACTGCGAGATAAAAAGACGCTTTTAGTATACTGTGAGGATATTAACTTTCAAGAAGTTTCTCGACAACTGAAAATAATAGTAGAACGGAGAAACCGCTATTTTACCAAATTATGAAGTTATCGCTTTGATATCCAAGTACTTTTAAACTGTATGAAATTATATTCCAATTTTTATGCAAATGTCCCAAACGCAACGCAAAGTGCGCAAAAGCGAAATGTTTTTAATTTTAACCAACACAAACTTGATATTTTTTGTAATTGAGAACGGCCCTTATAAAATTACCTCATGAAATCCCGAAAATCTTTAAAAACTTGTCTGTGTATATAATACAATATATATGTATATGGACTAACCTCTTCTGCAAGCAAAAACAGTTGTTTCATAAGTTGCTCAAATTCATTCAATGACCATGTATATATATCTTGAGTAGATGAGAACCGGGTATGTATCCCTTTGTTTGAATAGCTTTAGAGTTAGTGCTTAATGGAGTTCCAGCTGTTATAGTTGGGAAGCTGTAGAGGCTGCGAAGATCATATTTTTCTTCTCTGCAGTTACTTTCTTTTTTTCTTCAGTTTCATTATCTGTTTCCAAACATATGTAATATGTATTCTGCCAATTAACAGGATGAACTGGATCGCGTTAGCTGTGCAAAGAACTTTTTAGCAACGGATCTGAGCTTAACTGAAGAGAGGCTGAGAGAAATGTCGACAAATTTTTGTTGCCTTTTAGTTAAGCAGGGGTATGAGTTGCTCTCTCTATACCATTTACTGCATATCGTTATATATATTTAGCGTTATTTTAGGCTGGGCTTATGGTGATGAAATTTATGTTATTAAAACGAGTTATACTCACAACACTTTTAAAAAATGCCTGTGAATTTCCCTTCAGGGATATGCCAAGAACATTATATGCATTTATTTGTATGTGAGACGGATATATACTTGCGTGGGTGTATGTAAAAATCACTAAGTTGACAAATTATTTGGGTAAATTGCGCACTGTTAAACAAGTAATTCAAGCCAAGCGCATGACTAAGAGCCTCTATATTGTAAACGACACATACACAGTATGTATGTAAGAAGATATAACATATATAGCTTATAGCTAGTGCAAGTGAGTGAAAAAAGCAATTGCTTAAGTTGGAAAATATGACATTCAGAGATTTCTCCAAACATATAAATACGTGAATGAGTGTATGTATGTATATATGTGTGGTACAGAGACAGATTTCCACTCATTTGTATTAACCTAATTACTTGCGCTGTGTACATACGGCGGTATTTAGTGGGTAAACTAACGCAAAACTATTTGCTCCGAGGACCACTTTAAAGGGTTGACGACTCTTTGTATTAATTTAGTCAATTATTCAATTTAATTTTGATTTGAAACTTTTGCTTTATTTAACTATTTGCCAAAAATTAATGCGAAATAGAAACATATACATGTATACACTGTTAATAGTATCGTACGTTGAAAACTTATATTGATTCAACTACTTTCTAACTAGTCTCGAACTAGAAACATAGCATATATTGTTAACCCTAAAAGATTATAGATGAAACTCAATTTACCAAGAACTTTATCTTTTGGCGTTCGTTCGTTCTATTTCGAACTAGTGCGACACTAATAATACATTGTACTCATAAGGTATCACAACCTTACTGATATAAGTATATGTATCGACATTCTACTTTTTATGTTTTTAAGAAAATTATTTACTGCATAAGTATCACACAAAATTTTTTTTTTTAGGGAAATCTTTGCATTATTACTGAATTTTTTTAAATAATTTTCCTCTATTTTGCTTTCAGGTATGTACGAATATCATTACACTCATTATTACTCTCCCAAAAACACGGTAAAATTATGGTTTGAAAGAAAACCGATCAAGATCATGAGAAGAAAATAAGGAACAGCTAAGGAAGTTCGTTTGCAAGCGTACATTATATAATTGAGCAATTCATAACAATTACAGGCGTGTAAAATATTTCGAATAATTGATATTTATACAATAATAAAAACCATTGAGAAGGATTTCAATATTGGTTATGGAGCTGAATTGTGAACGGATTGTACTATTTTGGAACCAAATTAAATAATACTATGAAAGAAGTACTGGGGGAGGAGTTCGCACCTTTTCCAGGTCCAATTTTGGAACTAAATATCATTATATTACATTAAAATTCTAGCTTAGCTCTGAGGAGATACATATGTCTCTCCCTCCAACTAATAATGAACGCCATTAGAGTAAACTAATAATTATAATATGTATATGGGGGCTAGGGGTCCTTACCGCAACTGATATATTTGGTATAAATAAACCGAAAGTATGGATAACCTCATATGCGATTTAAGCAATTTTAAAAGGCATAAACCAATTTCAAATATTTTAAAAAAAGAGTTGCATAGATCATAGCCTCTATCTATGTTTCGATAACTTTTTCGATGCTGAGTACTCATATATATGATCCAGTTCAGATTATTGTTATATCGTAATAGTTCGACGTTTGCGCCATACAATGGAATTTATTATTCGAATCACTTTTCCCAGTTATAAATAAAATTTTAGAAAACTGTTCGAAACCGGAAATCATTAATACTAAGATATTCTTATAAATATTTTTTTTCATGATGACAATCGTGAAATACGTCTCTACTCAAAGAAGGGACTTCACTTGCAATTGTTATTTCGCTTTTTTGCCATTGCTACAATTATTGTCATCATTATTATAGGCTATGCACTATCTGACCATGGTAATGACTTTGCCGCATGAAATTACTGCAAAAACAAAAATAACTCAATAGTTCAACTTTCTCTTTGTGCGCGAAACATTTGCATACTGAAGCAAGGGGAAAAGGAACGTGTAGAAAATGAAACAGAAAAGAAAACAACATTAACTATTCTACAGAACTTTATGCTTGCGCGATCACAAAGCCAAAAACCAAAATTAACTAATATATACGACAACAACAACAAAAAGGCTAAAAAAAAAAAGAAAACTCAACTCGCCTTTTGGCAAGCGAATAGTAGGACGGGATAATTTAGACCAAGTAGCAGAAGTAGAGTAGGGCCACAGCAGGTGTTTTATGGAAACGCGGAATATTTATATGTATTTGTCTCTAGATAAAGCGACTGTTGCATGGTAAATTATGTAAATAGTTAATGACAAAAAAAAAAGATCGTGGTGTAGAAAAAACAACAATTTCGCACATAAAACCATAGTCGCGCTTGTGCTTTACCAGCAATTGTTGGTCGGAAAATGTGGCAAAAGTGAGCGTTGGCTGCATTTTTTTGTTTAGAGGCAACCACCGTGACGCATAACCATAGGGGAACTACTGGTTTACAAAGAGAGAGTGTGGTTGTCGTTAGTAATGATAGAAAACGAAACAAAATCGCAGTTGAAGAATTAATTTAGTTTTATGAATTTGTTTTGCCTTACTTCTTTTCGTCTAGTATTTCATTTGTTTTAGACCACTTCGTAACCGAACACACTCTGAGTAAGGTGGTAATGTTTAAAGTTGGGTATGTTGATATATTTTAGACATTAGAACTTATTAATTGGACTTCTTCCATAAAAAAAATCTGAAAACATATATCCTACATAGTTTGCACATACCTACCCGAAAATTGCGTTCTTAAGTTCTTCAGCTCCTGCAATTTCTTATCTACTAAGTTATAAGAGAGAGAGAGAGAGTTATAAAATCCTCAATAGCTGAATTGAAGCTTGTTACCATTATGGATGCTCAGTTCCAATTGCAAAACTAGAACAACACTTGATGTGAAACTGAGAAGGGGAGACTCATCGAAAATGGAATAAAATTATTCGCTTTTATCATTTCGGTGACGACCACATTTACCTTGATGAATAGAAATGTGAAGCATGAAGCAAGAAAATGTTTTACCACAAAAGGCAACTCCTATTCTAGGCAGTTCACTAACTTTACATAAAGAGAGATAGAGAGAATAAAAAATTTTTGTTTTCTCTTAAATTAAGATACAACATGGTTTTCAATGTGATGGGTATCACTTCAGGTCGAATCAAGCATCACTATAACCCTAATTGGGTTTTGAACTATTCCTTTTTCAAAATTCCATCAGTCCCCGATGATATAGAAATCAAATCAAATAACCATGTCATCTGCCAGATTCTAGGATACGTGAAGAATACAATGGATAAAGGAACCAGAGAAAGTGAACGTCTCGATAGTGGGGTAATACAATTTTATTAGCTCAGACAGTTTCATACAATACATGAATTAAGAGTTAACATAGGCTTAAGTAAGCATAGGCTAAGTGATACTGGAGACAATTTCATTAAGTTACTTTTAAGTCTAGAGTCGAAATCATATTATTTATATTATATAAAACAACATGTCTCCACAATAGGAATAATTTACCCGCCAGCTGGCCTGCGGCTGCAACTCATCTCGGTTGAGCGCTCGCTGAATTGTTCTGTGGCATTAGCCCGTCCGTTTGTTGGTTGCCTGCACCGGAAACACCATAGGCAGCAAAGCGTCACATGTAATATTGCCACACTGATGACGCATACAACAATAAACTGCAATTGGAAAAAAACACGACAAATATACTTGCGACATACCGTTGGTGTCTCATCCGAATGCCCGTTTTCTTATGTCGTTGTTGTTGCCAGCCGGTGGACGATTGGACTAATGGACATTTAATGGAAAACCAGCCCGACTAGCAGATAGTGAAAGGCGTCAGCCAAACAGAAATTGACAACGAATGTGACTTGCCGCACAACATGCACTCACACACATGCACGCTTATCTAAGCAAATGCAGACAAATGTTGTTGCACGTAATTGGGGGTTGTAATGTTACACAAACAATTTGTATGCAACAAAAACAAGCTGCGATAGTAGCTAAATGTTCCTGTGGCTCTCTATTATATGTTAATATCAGTAGGTCATGCGTCACAGCTACCACAAAATACACAGCACATTACGTTGTTGCATGCAACATCAACAGACCGTTGCGAATATGTGCGTTTGTGTGCATATGAGCTGCTGTGTGTCCACATATTAACTAGTGAATTTCTATTTGTGATGGGAAAACATATTAGGGAGGTATGTGTGTATACTAGCTACAGTTATATCATCATTGATCATTAGGAGGATTCTGGAAAGATTGAAATGATTGAACTTTTCGAGCTAACCACTACGAAGTAACCACTACAAAGGTTAGAAATATGACATATAGGCTTTAGGTCCCGTTTGGGGCGGTTAAGGTGTGCCATACTGGGTTCAGTTTATTCTATGAAAATTCAAAAAATCAAAATAAATTGTTCTTTTTTATTCATCTTATGATCACAATCGAAACTGCTTGAGTCGAAGATGTTATATATAAATTGTGATTGCAATCCGAGACGGTTAAGCTGGTTGTACTTTGTCCCCTATATAATATACCTCTTAATGAATCCAAAATTTATACAAGCTATTTTTGACTCTAGACACTAGATACTATTAGTGGGTTAGGCTTTTGACATTTTTCTTATATCAAAATCGTCTTCCTATATTTTAGTATCACCCTAATGTATGTATCCATTCATACAATACATCTATATACACCTATGCGTCATTGCCACTGTGGCACCGGCAGTCCCTGCAGCGACACCGGTAAGGCACAGCGACAAAATTAATAAAAATAGTGCAGGAACAAACATACATGTACATATAACTTTGTATGTATGGATGTATGTATATGTATATGTGTATATGTGCAACTCATTCACTAGAGGTATGTCGCAGGCCAACTAAAGAATTTGTAGGTAGGTAAACAATTATTATAACTGCCGTTATTACCGTGCACTCTTCGTCCACAAACAACAAACATTATAAAGCAACAACAACATTGAATGAGCATGAAAATGCCTACATTGATTTTGGCACTATATAACATGGATATAGTGTTACATTATTATTTGTGTACATGAATTTTCTAGGCACACACAAAACCGCCCATATAACATTCCCCCACCTTTTGCATAAATTAGAATTTAGATTTTTATGTTATAGATGCAAACTGAAAAAGTACAAATAGAGTACAAATAATGGGAAAAGTAAAATCTCATTATGAATGATTACAATTTGTATAAAATGTTACTTATAATTCATTTTTGTTCCATGGTGTTATAATAGAGATCTCATTTAGAGATAAATATTTGTTGCTTCTACATCCGTTAGCGATGGATTTTCCCGGTGAAATATCACTCAGATGTGAGTATGAATTCATACAATTTCGGAAAGAGACGAAATTTATTAATGAACACGTACAACTTCCACATAACGGAATTTTCGCTATAGCTATTGGTATTAGCCGAGTCCTCCAAGCACGTAACTACCGTTTGATTGGTCGCGAGATCCAATTGCGCTCTTCGAGGAACCTCAAAGTTATTGTAAAGGTGTTAAGTTCCCAGTTAAGGTACTAGGCGCAAGAATTGAGATGTCTCTAATGAAAAGACAAATCTCTGAGCGAGAAGAAAACAAGTAAGATAAAAAATAATACATTACGTAAATATATAGTACTAAGCAAACCGACGTGAGCTCGTAATTGAAAGACTATTTAATATTTGAACTTATGTATATACTTATGCATAAATTTAAATCTTTTAAAAACTGGAGAGCATTTGCTTAAATCTAAGTTTTTCGGAGGCTGGATAGCTGCTGGAAACATATTAGTATCACTAAAATATATTGATGTTTGTAGAATTTCTGAGCCTCTCCTCCCAAATTTTTCTTAAAGAACTTAGATCACTTGAAAGCGATAACAGCAACAACGCTCAAGTTATTTTTATCGTTGATCCAGCAAATAATACCATGTATTAATATTCACTTAGTCGAACATGCCGTCGAAAGTGAAAAGTAATAAAATTGGAAAATGGATTAAGAAAGACTTTAATTCAAGATTTTTTGTCGAGTAGAGTTCACTAAAGAGCTCAAGAAGTTTCGCATATATATTTGAAGCGAGCTCTTTTACATACATCAAATCTTTTTAAGACGTTTTTGACTAGAGAACATCTCCAAGGCTAACTTCAATTGCCACCGCACTAGTTTTCACACCACAGTCCACAATAACGGTAAATTGTAGAAGAATTTTCCAAACCCTTAACACTTTTTTCGAATATGTGCTTCCCTAATGTTTATCAATGCATCTACCTATATATTTCCGAGATTGTACAATGTAATTTAAATTGGCTACCATTTACCTGCGCAATCAACACTACCGCATCAATGGGAATTGAAAATGGGTCTTAGCTGACAGATGACAAATAAGGATGAGTTCGTTACGGGTAGAACCAAATTGATTTTAAGTTTATTTTTTTATAACCGCGAGTGTATACGGTAATTATGGCAAAGTTTTCAGTATTGCATTGAAATTATTCTTTATTACAAGTAGAAGCATTCTAGAAACAAATTTGTTTTGATTGTTGTGGGCGTGATTATGTACTATTTTTCTTTAGAATTAAAACCATATTTGTAATAAACTTATAAAACAGGCAATGAGGTTGGCAATAATGCATTATTATTAGTATATTTTTTAGGTGTATTAAAAAAGTTTGATATCCCAGTTGAAGACGTGGTGCTAGAGTAAAAAAAAAATCGTATGCCATACATGAAAATCCCTTGAGTGCCATCGGAAATGCAACACCAAGTGGAGTGTTACATTTAAAAGTACCACAAGTAATTGTGTAAGCACCAAATGAACTATGCGACACTGCCAACACATACGCGCACACTTGTATATGTATTTGTGCTCATGTATTGATTTGTATTAATTACAAATAACAAGACTGGTTCAGTAGTATAGAGTGCACTTGTGCATTGTGCATTGCTGTACTTATCGCAGTCAACTGCAGTTGACTTTATCCTTAAGCGTATTGGCCTAATTTTCCAGCACATGGTTACCTACAAACGCACACACACATACACTCATACTATATATTCATTGTTCTCTTGCATATTCAATGAATCCAATCAGCCCTGAACTCAAAACCGCTCACCCACAATGGCATGTTGGAGCTCGCAAAGGGGTTTGCTGCACCCACACAAGCATATTTTCCATTGATATCATCATATATCTTTGACTATAGCTGAAGGCTTGCAATTGTTATGTGCTAATTGCTGCGGTATTGCCCTTGCTTATAAACAATTTCCCTTGCCACTCTGGCATGCTCCACTTATGTCAATATGTCTGTCTTTACTTAGATAAATATGTTCATATATACTATACATACTATACATATACTATACATGTTCAAATATATACAGCGTACTCATATAATTGAAGGAGTATTTTGCTCACTTCTGTCTTACTTGAACTCCTTAATTGGGGTACTGATCTCTTTCATCATTTAATTGCGGCAACAACTTGACATCATTAGGCAATGCAACAGCAATGTGCGTATGTTTTAATTATTTGTGGTGGTATTGCAGAATATTCAGACATATAAACAATTATGTAATTCATCATCAAGTATATTTTCCCACAATTTTAATCTCTTATGCCCAGAATTTAGTTGTTATTACGCTTGATAACTTGATGACCAGTTTACTACATAGGTAACGTTGTCTTAGATTCCGTTTAAAAGTGCGTGTGCAATTCGATCTGAGTCTTTGAAAACATAATGAAGGTAGATAAATAATAGAATCGATAGGTGGCGCTAATGTCATGTACCACATATTTTGTTTTCGATTTTTAAAGAAGTTTTTATTTGAGATACCTTATATTCTCTCGGAAAACGAATTATCTTTTAGAAGGAAATTACTAATTTCAGAAATATATTTATACTACGTTATGGGCTAAATTTTTTCCCAATCAAAAATAGAAGAGAAAGAAGTTGAGGTGCAAAACATACTACAACTCACTTTATAGGTTCTACCTTTGTAATTTATATTGTAAGAATAGAAAACATATTGCATTATCTAAGTATAGTAATATAAATTTACTTCCTGAAAAATTATTTAGAAGAAGCGGCTCGGTAAAGCTCATGCAATGAACTTCCTAATATTAGAAAGCCGGTAGTTCCCTCGCATTTATTTCAAGGTTAGGGCTTAACGTCAACCGTTTCTTTTTTAATTTCCTCCTTCGCTGAATGGATTTTGGAAGCCGGTCCTGCATAAATTATATATGCTATGGACGTTAGTCACCAGATCCTAGCTTTATTTTTTTATGGAATTAATCATATTATTAAAACTAGATCTGCCTTTTCGTGTTAGTTAGCATCTTAAACTCTTCAGAATTACGCATTTCCCTTTTCCTTACTTTTTTAAGGAAAAATTTATAAAGAGAAGACTCCTTCCAAAGCTTAGATCCGTATCCCTTTCCGATGAACATAGCAACGAAATTCACTGTATCTTTAATGTTGTACTCTGGTACCACGAATAGTAATATTTCGCACCTAGGGAAGCTCAACCGTCAACTGAGTCGTCAAAATATGTTATCCTTCTCGGTTAATTTCGATTCCACACGTTTTAGGGCTGTGGTCTTTGCGCCGTCTTATTTGTAGGTGGCTTCGACTAATTCACAAAACACCGACATTTTCCTTGTTATTTTTGGTCTGTCGCGTCTTCAACTTTAAAAATTCCAATCGTACGAACCAAAAGTTTCAGGTCAAACTTCTTCGAAAATAATGGATGTGCTAACTTGTTTTACTCGGCTGCCCTGGCGTAGTAGTACTTCTAACGACTATAAGACTCGGTCTCTCGGGTATTTCACCTTGATTGTGCTTGAATTTTCAATGAAAAATTTAACTAAACTCTCTTTTTCAGCGGTCATATTCATCTCCTTTGGTTTCTTGGTCTTGGCCTTTGGTTTCACTTCGTGTTTAGTAAAACTTCAGCAAGGGTGCTATAATTTCGCACAGGCCTTTAAAAAATTAATGCAAATTCGATTTGAACTTTTGAAAAATAAGCAAGAATACATTATTTGTCTTCTTAATTATTTTATTTATATTTCTAGAAAAAAGTACCACAAAATTTATTGTTGCATACTGTGTTGTAATTACTTGTAATCTGTTTTAATCCCTTTTTGAGGGATATTTAATCTAGGAGAATAATTGAATTAGCATTATCAAGCTATCAATTCAAACATCGATACAACCAGATAAATATTACATTTGTTGTTGTTATAAGTAAACTAACAAAGTTATATGTAAGTATGTGTGTACGTATGCATGTGCCTGTGTGTATGTATATGCCCATAGGACCCACCAAAACCCCCAACCACATACATACCCACTCACAATTGTTCTCATATAACGGAATAATATTTGTTTGGGCCTCATATTTTATTTATGGGCAGCTCTTTTATGTATGCATTTTGTGCTTTAACAGTGCGATAGGCGAAAAAAAAGCTGAATACAACTAATACATATACAATTAAGGATAAAATCAGTTGACAATACGAAAGAAAAATTACATTTCATGCTCTGCCAACATTTATTACAAAAGGTAATGCACCCTCATACATACTTACCAATTAACAAACACAATGAATATAAATAAGAGCGCAAAGTCGAGCTAATTGAGAGAGCGTGAAGTAAAATTGAGTTAAATTGACAAGAGGCTTACACACATTTTCAATTACCCAAATGAATTATTAATAACCAATATATATACTTGGGTATATATATTTATAATTATAAACCTATATACATACATATGCAAGTTGAGATAATATTTTCATGTCTAACCATAGAAAAGGGGAACTTCTATCAAAATCAGATAACGGTGCTGTTAATAAACCTTTTTCAAGTTTCTAAATGGGGAAAGTGTGTTATGTGACAGTCTTCATTATATGAGATTTTAGACATTAAAAGTTACAAAAGGCGGGATCTGGAACCAACTTTTAAATTTAAACTTAAAAATTTCACTTTTTCTGTATTAAAATTAGTTTAACATATCTTCTGATATTTATCAAAGCAATTACTTAAATATATTACAGAAGAAGAAGCTGTTAAAAGCAGAGGCAGAGCAGAAATTATACAGTTAAGGTCACACATGGAATCTGAGAGCCTTATTAACGGTAATTAAGACCAGCGGTTAGTGAAAGTTATCCAGCCCAGTAGACATGTACGGATACATGAGAACTTGTATCAATTCTGCTTTACGATAGACTCTATAACCGTCTAAACTATTTTACCAAAGTACCCAAGGACGCATCAACAGAAAATTGTTATCAAGCGCAGTCAAGTTGGTCTCTATTTAGTTTTAGCTACGCATTGAACAGTGCAGGCCTTCTCACCATATGCTATGAAAAATTCGCGAAGGTCTTCATTCCTCAGTGGCTTACTTACTCCAAAATAATACTTGTGGGTCCTAAGTCTTACCCACGGCATGCACCTTAGCAGGCTTTCTTTGTATGAGAAAAAGTAATTTTACTGCTTTCCTTGTACATCGAAGGTATTATCAGAAAATAGGTAAACAACATAATCGATGTTAAATGGGAGAGATTAGCGAACATCGTGGGACTTCTGAAGATATTAGGGTGCTCATTTTATATCACAAATTCTTAAGGCTTCTTTTACATAGAAAGAATAACTCGAGGGAACCCAACTGTAAGAAAAGCATTTTTGGGAAGTACTGTGGGCTACAGTATTTCAATCGTGTTAACGAAATTTTCCGAAATTCTGCTCTTGAAGTGCACTATATTACATGACTTAAAGGCAATCGATTCTGTGCCCTGCTTTTTGCTTTTGACATCGACATGTTAAAGTGGTTTGATGGCGCATTGGGAAAGTGATCCTGGGAACTACTATCTAATGTTCGCCTCATGTTTGGGAACCAGAAAAGCAAATAATATTAATAACAAACGATAAGGTAACCGTCTGTGATAAATGGGTCAGCAAAAAAGAATACTTATTGCCAGAAAAAGTCCCCAGTGATAGACACCTTTTGCTTAGTGTTACATGTGGCATGGGAAGATAACATAGAGTCGCGACATGAGCTTAAATATAATAATAATGTCTTCATTTAAAGTATAACATTTTTGATTTCAAAGCTTTAAAATAGTTACACCGTCGACGGCATCAAATAAACCAAAGACATTAAAGTCAATGTCCTCGCCAACACGTGAATTGCCAGTTATCACACAGATTACAACAAAGAAGATGGTGCCATATGGAAAAATGTGTATGCACAATATCTATATAAAAGCGACTTCTGCTACAACTCCTTTTTTATATTTCACGCTTGTACACCGCTTTCTGTTTTATGGCTTTAGCATGCGCCATTGTTGCATAGTCAACAGAACTGTCGTTGCATGCTTCGCTGCCATTGAAGTTTGTGGCAAATTGACTTTGAAGTTTTTACGCTGTTGCTGCTTGCGTTTGTCGCTTTGTTAACAAACTATATTCCTTTTAATATTTATTGTTAATTTTGTTGTTGTTGTTTTAGCTAGTTTTTTGTTTGTATTGTACTTCAAGTGGCATTGTTTTTTGTCTGTCTAATGTAGCAATTAGTGCGAAACCGTATTAGCGGCCGTGATGATTACTATGTGACGTTCCGAAGTCTGCTTTGAAGTTGAGCATTTTTTTTTTAACTTATTGCAATGATTAAGTCATCCAATGTAATGTCGCCTAAGCTAAGTGAGATTAGTTCAGATTAATCAATATATAAATTAATTTAATTTAATACCATATATATTTACTTGATCGAGTTCAATCTAATTTAATCAGTTAAAATAGTCTGTGCTATTGGAATCCCCTATGCTAATATAATTAAGTCAATTGAAATTTGATTAATTTTAAACTAGTCTGAAAATATTTCGATCTAACTTTCACCACTCTAATCTCTAAGATTGCTTTCTTGTTTTCCATTTTTGAACAGCAATTATTTTAAAAACCAATTAAATCTAAAGGAATAAGTATTGTAATCTACCTAATATAAGTTTATAAATAATTGAATGAATTAATCTAATATAATATATTAAAAAAGAATGCAGTCTCCCATAATTAATTCAAATCTAACTTCATCCCAAACCGTGTTTATATTTGAGTTAATTTATTTTGATACAGTAGATCCATGGGGTATGTTCTACTTACATATACATCAAGTTTACCATAGAAAAATCAGAGTTCTTTACCTAACTAACTGTATACTATCGTAATAAAGTTATCCCATGAACATTTCTATTATTTTATTTTAGCAGAGGGTGAACAGGAAATCAAATGATCAGTAGTAATGGAAACATTCCTACAAATATACATATATATATAGAGAGATTTACCAAAAAAAAAAAAACTTTTAATTCTTAAATAGTAAAAAAAAACTGAATTTAGAACACCCTAATTATCGGTTTAAGTCCAGTGAGTTTGAAGCTATCAACGTATATCACATCCGCTGCTAACGAACACTTGTACGGCAAGTGCACTTGTATTGGTTTACAAGATAGTTTTTCTGTTTGATAAAGGTTGGCAGAAAAAAATTGGCATAGTGTTAATTAGTGCTTAAATTCATGTCAACCCTTCAACTTCATGCTTTCAAGGGATACATTGTCAATAGTGCACACATGGTAGTGTTTCAAGTGGCATATCTGACTTAATTTGGTATTTAAATAAAAAAATTCGTTTTTTATAATGTGTATTTTTTCAAAGATTATAACTTTTACATCCAAGTGAATATAGAAAAAGCAATGTATGCCCAATAGTTTGGTTTAATTTCAACGTAAATTCTATGCCAATTAATATTTTAATATATTTTCGGATATATGCGAAACCTTGTCTTATTAAGACTGTCGTATCGGCGTAATTTAGTATAACTTCCTCCAGCAAAGAAACTCGTGTCTCGCCAATAACGCGCCGAATGTTGTGGTAATTTTAAGTAACCAGTTGATGGGTCCATTTCTTGATAAGATTTGTTAAATAAAAATTCGTTCGAATAAAGTCCTTAGTTTTACAAAAATATCTGCCAATAATGTTCTTGGCATGCAGACCGCACAAGAGGGTAACTTTTTCTGAACGCAAGAAATCCTAGAGCGTTTCTTCGGTATTGCAACAGAAAGCTGGTGTTTCCCCAGTTAAAAGAGTTTAGATAAAAGTTTCCAGCAAAAGACCTCACCCACCTTTTATGGTGTGCCTATTGACCTGTCTAAATTTGAATTAATTATGGCTGTTTTAAAAATATTTGGGTACCTTTTTTCATAGAGCAAGATAGATAAAGAGAATATACTCATACTTCTCTAGCTTTAACAGATCCACTGACTTGTAGTACAGTCCCTCTTATAATTACCTTAAATTATAGTATTTTGTTTAGTAATATAAAAATCATGCAGTGGTATAGTTGAGAGGGTTCGGTGAGCTTAGCTCCATGTCTTTGTGGTTGAAGCAGTGAAGGAAGTCAGAAGAATTATCTGAGGAGTATAAGAATACATTTTGGGGAATCTTTCGTTTCAGTTTGAGTATACATGGTTTACTTGAAATAAGTGAAAGTTCTTTGTATTGGGTTGTTCGGAAAGTCATTTCGTTTTTTTTGGGGAACATGAAAGACAGTTTTCGTATAATGAATAAATATTTGATTAAATTATATATTGGCCGTTCTGGTCCAACACCTTTTGCCATCTTTCTGGCAGTAACATAATTCCCCTTTCATAAAAGTTTTGGTCCTTGCTGGCAAAAAACTCGTCCAGGTGGTTTTTGACATCTTCATTTGAGGTAAAGGTTTTGCCATCCAAAAAATTTTGCAGGGACCGGAACAAATAGTAGTCGGAAGGCGCCAGATCTGGAGAATATGGTGGATGTTGCAGTACGTCCCATTCAAGCTGTAAAAGTTTTTGGCGAGTGACCAAACTTGTGTGAGGTCTCGCATTATCCTGGTGGAACACTACACCCTTCCTGTTGATTAATTCGGGCCTCTTCTCTTTAAGTGAATCATTCAATTTGTCCAGCTGATGACAATAGACTTCTGAATTAATCGTTGTATTGTCCGGCAAAAGCTCAAAAAAAACGATTCCTTTGACATCCCACCAAACGGAGAGCATCACCTTTTTTTGGTGAATGTTGGCTTTTGACACGCTTTGAGCCGGTTCATCTTTTCTGCTCCATGACCTCTTGCGTTTAACATTGTTGTATACAACCCATTTTTCGTCCCCAGTAATAATCCGCTTCAAAAATGGATCATTTTCTAGACGTTTGAGGAGCGAATCACACGCGTCAACACGACGACACAAATTTCGCTCGGTAAGGACATGGGGCACCCACACATCGAGCTTCGAGGTTAAGTCCATGCCTTTCAAATGGCCATAAACAGTTGAATTCGACAAATTTAACCTCTCACCGATCTCTCGTGTGGTGATTCGCCGATTTGCATCAACTAATGCCTTTATCGCATCTTTGTCAGCTTCGACCGGCCTTCCAGACCGTGGTGCATCTTCGACATCAAAATTGCCGGATCGAAATTTTGCAAACCAGTTCTGGCACTGGCGTACTGTTAACACGCCTTCTCCATACACATCCGTCAATTTTTTTCTCGCTTGGACAGCATTTTTACCTTTTCTGAAGTTAAAAAGTAAAATATGACGAAAATGCTGCTTATTGCTCTCCATATTTAAAAAGGCACCAACCAAAAACTACTGGGTAGAATTAATAGAACTTTTTCACACACAAGCCTTGCAATATCAGCTCTCATGACATATAATGGTTATGGGGCTTAAGTGTGAAGTTAGTTTCGAAAAAACGTAATTAAGTCCTCTGGCGGGAAAAAACGAAATGACTTTCCGAACAACCCAATAAATTGAATGAAATCAATCTATATCTTTTGTGGACCCTATATTTAACAACTAAATACCTTTCATTAGTCAATATATATCAAAAAGAATGACTTGCGGCTCATCATTATAATTATTGCCTAATCTTCGACAATCATTTTAAAAATGTTTGTATAGAAAGTCTGTCTTTGGGTAACGTAGCAGAGTGCCAGGATGTTTTTTAGTTATAATCTTCAACAGCAACAACAACAACAAAAATATGCAATTTTACAAGAACTTATGTAAAATTCATATTGAATTTTTATTTGTGACACTATATTATAACATTTATAACACTTTGTGCGTTCTCCCCTAAAACACAATACATTAAACTGAACAATAAACAACATATACTCAAAACTCACGGCTTATCGGCACTTAAGTTCGTTTACTAATCAATAAGTCCATTTTCGTTGAGCTCCTCTGCCATTGTTAGGAATATGCGAAATAAAAACGAAAATAACTGACAGTGATTTTCCATGACCAACATATAAAATTCATATACATTCATAACGGCATCGAAAATGTGCACACTCATACATGCATGCATACAAAGATGACTGTGTGTGTATTTCCGTATGCTTTGTATTTTCGGCACGTTCACACTTCGATTTTACCCACCCTCGAGCAGAATTTGTACCCGTCTTAACGAGCGTTCGACCTTAGTAAATTCCGCTACCCCTTCGAATTTTGCGCACTGAAGCAAAGTGAATACGTTCGTTGCCGTAGAGAATTATGTGTAATCATCTAAGCTGGTGATGCTGACTGTGGACGCTGGCTTTACCTTACGTGTGTAATAAAATTAAAATTTTTTACAAGCATTAAACACTAAATGAACCTGAAAATTACGCAAATCAACAAAAAAAAAAAATAATAATAATAATAAAAACAAAAGCAACAAAGTCGATATATCCAAAATTGTACAGGCGAAATAAAGTGGCGCATCCCTGGGCGTATACGTTACCTGCAAATTGTATATCAGCAAACGTGCTCTTGGTATATACCATATATATAGAGTATATGTTTGTACACATATTTCTATGCATATGTATGTGTTTGCTTATATTTTTACAGTATATGTGTGCAAGTATTGACTG
Source organism: Bactrocera minax (assembly GCA_021498325.1). NCBI lineage: Eukaryota > Metazoa > Arthropoda > Insecta > Diptera > Tephritidae > Bactrocera > Bactrocera minax. The sequence goes on from JAKEEE010000023.1 coordinate 3,064,860, forward strand.
CTTAAAGAGCGAAGCTTCCACTTGAGTGTTTTTAGCAGGCTGACGCCCCCATTCTAAGCTGATTATACCGTTGTGTCGCATAAGCACACGTTTATATTAACCACTCACCTTTTTGGATACTACACATTCGCACATATGTAGTAATTTCCGTGCCAAAATTATAAATGTGCGCTATAACTGCTGCTCAATGCACAGCTTCGAAGCGAATAAAGTTCGGGTTCGATGCGTCGAGGGGATATTTCTACAAAGGAAAGAAATAAAAAAAAAAATTTGTGGAAGCATATTTTTTATACGAAGCTTCGAGTGAGCCTAAAAATACAATATGTCACAGTGCTTCCGCTTCCATTTGTTTACTCCCTTGGGTAATGAAAACTTTTAAAGCAGCCTGCTCTTAAAATCTCTCAAGTGTTTTGTGTGAGGTTTTCAATGGGTACTGTTGTCATTAAATTGTTACAAAATTTTAATTTTATTTGAAACTCTGTAAACAAAAACTGGCTTTTATAAAAACATAAGGACAGAACTCGCTGAAACAATGTTTGTCCCTGGACGATTTTATTCTTGTGTGTCTGTGTATATGTGTAGCCTTCAGAGTTTCGAGAAGCGCACATTTTTAAAATTCAAACTTTTGCCAACAGCGTCGAACAGTGTCAGCTAAGACATTTAGAAGGGTACAAATTGCATTTAGAGCCCTCATCTAGATACATTTAGCATACCTCCAGACGTTGTAAAAGCAAATTTTATTTCTAAATATTAAGGAGATATTTTAGACCTATGACACATAAGTCTGCCGGTATAGTATAGCTTCCTGCTCTATGAAAATAATAGTTATTCTGGTTAAAAGATCCACTTGACTCGAACGAAAAAATTTTACTGCAACATTTTTCTCTGGTGGGATTAGGCTATATTAAGAAAACACAAACCCAGAAAGATATTTCCAATCCAATTCTAAAAAGTTTGTGGTGTGTGTCTTGACTAGCAGTTATACCAGTCAATGTCTAGCAGTCTGAATCTAACAGAGAAACATTTGGAAACTCTGAATATAACAAAAAAAAATATAACTTTAAGAATGATATACGCATTTTCATTTAAGGAATCTGGATTTATATATGACTACATAAAAAGGATTTAACAAAAGTCTTTAGCGAGAAAGTATAATCCATCTAAGTGCTAATTAGAGCATTAATATCTTGTTGCTGGGTATTGGGGTATGTGTCTCCACTACTTGGTGTCAAAGTCATCAGAGGAACATTTCTTTAATGATACTAAATTCAAAGCTAAATATGGTCTGCCGTATTGAATTGAATCTGAAAGCATTCTGCTAAGAAATAATTCCTAATTGTACTGACAATAGTAACAAGTGCATTTTTTGATAGTATGGTATATGTCCAGGCTAATAACTGTCATTGTCATCAGCATATTTCCACTGAAGAACTTATTTAATTGTACATTCAACTTCTAACTAAGAAGCTTGGCTATATAAAAATTTAAAGCTTTCGGTTTTAGTAAGAAGAATGTATATATTCAAATGGCAGTGATTACGCCCACTTGCGCCTAATTTGCAACTTTCCATATTAGCAAAGAGAACGAATATGTCAGTTCGCAGTCCAATCCCTTTTTAATATGTTATTAGTATTAGAAACACTGCGCGTATTATTAGCAGCACTCAACACAAGGAGCTCAACTGTTTATATTGACAGTTATCATGGGAATACTTTTTTCCAATAGCAATTTAGGCTGTCTTTGTCTTCGCAAATACTCACCTTTGCCAACACGCTTACTACGAGTGCCTTGAAATCAATTTTCTGCGGATTCGATAGAAAGTTAATCAGCAATAATTCTGCAGAACAAATACGCTGAAGTGTAGCAGTTTCGAGCCCACCTGTCGTCTCATCTTATCCGTAGCGGAGGTTGATAAACTCTCATGTACCGATTTTTGGGAGTTCACGTGTCGACTTATTTGAAGTGTCATTGCTGCTTGCTACCCTTTAAGCCGCGTAATTGAAGTGGAAAACTGACAGCGAGGCAAACACTGGATGGCTGAAATGTGACAGAGCTCTTGATCCCGGCGGATTTTCCCTTTTCGAAAGACAGAATTTTTGTCACTTCGGCTCCTAAGTGAGTTCGAACTCTTTAAATTAATGTAAAGTTGCCATCAATATACAAAATATATGGTTTCTCTCAGAGGTATTCGCGAAGCAGACATGCAAAGTAAAAATTTGGAGGCTATTTTGATTTTGCTTGTCTAATTTTTGTGCCATATAGTGTTATACCATTACTTCAGTAAATTCAACGAAACCACTGATCGACTAACACTAAAATATTAGTTTACATCAAAATTTTCAGATAAGACAGATAAGTTTGTAAAATTGTGTAAAAATGGTTGAAAATGGATCTTCATATTGTGGAATAATTTTTGTCCTAAGCCTCCACACTCATGGATTTATAGAGACTTAAGATCTTCTTTCTTTAGATAATATCTCAATCTTCTCTTGCTCATTTATTTCAGTATCTCTTTTATTCTCTCAAAAGATACACTTATCTTTTCACAATTCACACCTAAAATACGCAAATATATATATAAAGATGTTCGGAAATTTATAATTCCGCTATTAATTTTAATTTTGCCGTTTCCTGTGTGTTTACCGTTACGCGTGTGCTTGCTTCTGCAACAAACGGAGTGAAGTTAATTTCCACTTCGAATTAGATTAAATCGAAATATTGTAAGTGATTTTCAGTCTTCGTCACCTCTGTGAAATAATGCATACAAAAATGAGCACAACAGCAACAGAAACGGCAACAACCAACAATCAAATACAAGAATAATATTCTTATAGCATTAAAGCTGTGCCAAGCAATGAAAGGAGAATATGACAAGTGGCAACTACGAAATCTATAGTGATAATCTTTTCAACCAGAATCGCCATTGCGCCCCCTCCAAACCAGTACTCAGCTGCAGTGCACACAGCTGTGCGTCAGTTGTTGTTGTGTTACGAGTGTAGGTGGATGGTTGTTTGGTTTTTGGGCTGTTGGGCTGTTGGGCTGTTGGTGTCAGACATCAACGCCTTGGTGACAATTACAATTGTTATTGCTTTTCTTTGTATTTGTTGTTGTAACTTTTGTCAGGAAGTTGTGCCGACACGGCTTTATGACGCTGTACTTGGTGACTGCTTCAAGCTCCTAAATGCATGTTGTTGTCAAGATTTTTATTCTTGTTGTTAGCTGCTATTTTAAGCTCTAAGCATTTGTAAAAGCATTTATAAATGCAAAATAGCATTGTAAATGTATATATGTATATATATATATGTATATGTATATGTAAATTAACATTCTTCTTGTTGCTTCTCGTGAATATTTCCATGAGTTGGCACACGAAGTTGACGCTTCGTTGCCGTTAGTTAGTGCTGCCAGATTACATTACGCCTTCGCACTTTCACCATTTATTCAGCGCTTTAGCAAAGCGAAGCATTATTGAAGTACATAAAAGTGAAAGCATATTACTGTTAGTATATACATACGTATAAATATTTAATATTAAATGCTTTTTATATCACATAAGATCTACTGTGTGATGATAAGATGAGTGACTTCCCCAAGTCAATCTTGATCTTACTGTCATTATCAGCTGAGTTATGTGTCTCAACATCTTCGGGAATATCTGGAATCTATATAATATATCTGCGACTTATTGAAAACTTTAATAAATAATCTCCCCTTGGGATCCTCCAGTTCCGAAATTCTCCATTTCCTGAATCCCTCCTCACTCTCCGATCTGCTCACTAGACCGATTGAGGTAATGTAGGCGAAAACATCTGTTCCGTCTGAATACTAATGAAAACTATATAAAAGTTTGGATTTTTGATATCGGGACTAGACAGCATTCGACAGGCGGTGAATTAATTAACTCGTTTTATTTGCAGATGAGGCTTCGAAGGGCTGAAAAATTCTACAAGGAGAGTACTTTAGAGCTGGAATTAGGGCCTTTTTACATAAAAGTATTTCAATACTATGAGACACACTACGTGAGGATTAAACTGGTTGCAGCGACAAATCGGATTCTACGACTGAAGTTCTAAAATTTCTAGTACTGCATGGCTGATGATGCTAATGGGACCAAAAGAATCATAAATTAATTTTAATACCAAATGAAATCTGTTTGCTTTGATATTACGACACATAGTGATCCTCGAAACCTTTATTTACTGTTAAATCCAATAATATTGGTAATATTACTCATACGTAATACCTGCACAGTGAAGACTTGTTATAGTTCCCTAATATAAACTAAATTTTTTCGACCTCAGCTACTGAAGCAACAAACAATATGTTGGAATCTATATTCCCAAAACTGTATAAAAATACCAGGTTTGGTTTCAGTTGCACTTGCTCCCGAAGACATTTGAGTACGTACCTACCCATTCTAGGTTTATCCGCCAATCAAATAAGTTAATGCCACGGCGTATTTGCTGCTCCAATGAAATGGAAATAATATAGTATCAAAATAAGTAGGTGTAAATTTTGTGATTAAGATGACAAATACAGTTGTTAGGTTGCAAATAGAAGTAGTTTATGTTCTCTGTTTTTACAACTACCACAATATTCTCCTTGTTGGTGCTTCAAAGACCCATGGAAGTAAAAATGAAACCTAGTTTGGATGACACATGAATGAATGTTACAAAGTTATATCTATAAAATACAAAGATTGTTTGAGTGAAACACCAGCAACAACGCTTATATTGCTTGGTATGAAATCTCGATGTAAATGTATGTAAGTATAGCACTCAGCAGCACAGCAGTATATACTCGATGTAAGTATAGCACTGGTTCCTCACTAAAAATCTGTCCAAACTGTGCAGTTGAGTCATTGAGGTCGCACAAAATTCGTGCTTTCCATTAGCCGTTGTCGTCACATCTTACATATATTTTTCTGAAATGTTTTCTAGTTTCGCATATGGAAATCCATTCACATTCTCCTATGACTTTCATTATTTTATGAGACATTCATGCAAGTTTGAATACTTTTACTCGGAGGTTTGATTATGTTAAGGTGAAAGACTGCTAAGGTTACAAGTATCATGTTTTCTTCTTCTTACTCTTCGTCACCAACTTCGGATTTCAATTTGGATTACTTACACTTCTATTGAGCAAAAAGACTTAATTTGAGGGTAACTACGAAAAAATGCCAGAACGCCAATGGCAACTCTGGCTTCATCAGCGTTTGTTGGAGCAATTTGTCTATCTTCGTGAGCATCAAAATGCTTGAAATTGTCAGTCATTATAATTTTCAGCATTATTTTATTTCATTTATTTTGTTGTTATTGTGTTTTTCTATATTTGATTATTTACGTCTGCCTGTGCTTTGAAAAATTGAGCGCAATGTTTTTATACGTGCCTTGCTTTCAAGAAGCCAGTTTCGTTAGCTCAAGAAATATCTATTTGTCTATTTGTCCTTGTGCCAGTTGTTAGGCGTGTCGTTATTCGGGTTCGCTTGACAAAATGAATTTTTCGCTAAGATGCACGCAAAAGATGAGAAAAGTAATGAAATTTATGTTGACGATGATGATGTTGACAAAAAACAAAGAGCGAGTGGAATCGACTGCTTGGTGCAGTAAAATTAGAAAGTTAAGTGAGCACAGAACTTAGCGATTTCCTGCATTTTTGTTGTTTTCTTTTTCTTATGCTCTCTCAATTTCATTATCTTGTTTATCATTATCTTTTTCTGCAAACTAAATCCAGTTCTTTTTCAATCGTCTTCTTGCAAATTTACCTCAATTTTGCATTGTTTTCAAGTTTTTACTCACTGCTTTCTTCATCTTCCTCTATTTTTCTTCTGCTCCACTACTTACCTTCATATTTTAGCAACTTTTCATGCTAATTACTTGTTCGTGAAATTACTTTCTTAAAATTAGCCTTAATGTAATATGAGTTTTATAGCACTTTTGGAACCCCCAAAAAATAAAACGAAAAAGAAAAAAGAATCAATAACGGTAAATACGTAATATACACGGCCAATAGCAATATTGTTAATTTTTTACCTGTCTCAAGCGATATTTCAACTTTTGTACGGCGTACATTGACATTTAATGCCTAATTAATTTTTATCAAAATGTAGACAAGAGAAAAATTGCAAAATTGACTTCATAAAAAAACGCAAGTTCAGGAACTCATCGGCGCATACACCTTCAAATTGCCTATTACCAGTTTTTGTATGGGAGAAACAAGTTTGTAATCAGCTCTATACATATATATATTTGCCTATTAGAGCATGAGTTGACACCGTTACTCATTCTGTCACTGTCTTCTAAAACAAGCAAATTGCACGTAAAGATGAGATAATTGAAGTTTAAGAGAGAGACATTAGCCTCTAACGGAATATTTCATACATATATCATATATACCTATGACTGTGATATACATCGCAGTTAAATGTTAGGCTGAGCTTCTCAACCTATTTATAAGAGTTGTTATACAAGTTATAACCCAGCGTAATCCCGGGAAGAGAATGTATTTTACGAATAACTTTTTCTTGTCGGAAATATTTTTGGGGCTCTAGCAATGCCTGCGTCAAGGAATCGCAAAAAATTCAGACTTTTCTTAGTAAGTATTTGAGCCAATGGTCCCTGAGTAGTAATCAAAGAAGTATTTATGACTTGCAACCAAGTTAGCTCCAAACTGTCATAACCTACCTACATATCGAACCGGAGTTACATTCATATATAGAAAACATCAGATAGAATTCAATGATTTAGTGCTTGAAATATAAGACTAAACTAGGATTTCTGACATGGCGTGACACTTTCCCTTTTTAAAACTTGTATTTCCGGTACATTTGTCATATTTTACTCATTCTTCCCGGTAATATTCATAGACTTTGACTAGGTCTTTTGCTTTTATATATTTGACGGTGACTTCCTGCAGAGACTATTTAGTGTATCTTTTTAGCTATTGCCTACATTTAACATATGCTCTTTTATCAAGTGTAACTGTCCTCAATATTGTTCCTCTTAGGAGGAGCCTTCCTCATCAGGCTACAAATCTTCGTTTGTTTTACAGAAACCCGATATATTAGCTCAGATCTAAAAAACAATTAGATTATATAAAAAGAACAGCGGACGACTATTATTCCTTTACTAAAACTTGCAGAAAGTGAAAACAAAGAACAAGAGTCTCATGCTGTTCTTCGTTAAGATCACTCGGATTGTAGATCAGATAGTTGAAATTTCCGTGCAATCCTACAAGTTGCCTGCAACACATATTTCTATATTATATTTGTATAGTAATTTGGTTAGATCACCGAGAACTACATGGTATCCCATAGAGCAAATTTAGATAAATTTGCGTTTTCCTTGGCTGTTGTAGCATAAGTAAACCGTGAACAATAATCGATAAAGTACTAGTGTTGCAACGAATTCGTATGAGAGAGATCTTATAGCTGACTCACCTTGTTCACAGATTGTCTGTCAGTAAATTGACACATGGATTTACTGACGTCGCGTTATAAGATAGTGTTAAATAGTTCAGCTTTCTTATAGAATTAAACTAGAATAGAATGTAAAGAATATAAAATGCATTAACTTTGTGTCGTTGTGAAACTATCTTTAACTGAGTCGGTTTGAAATCGACCGAAGCATTATTTGCAGTAAATCATTAAAATTGTAATAAATCCTCATTCTGTTCGCTAAGGTGACGTCACAATAGCTGAGTTTGTTCGGAGGCCGTGGAGAAAATTTTCAATGTTAACGAATTTCTACTTCTTCATTGTTCTCGAGTTAACTTAAAGCTGCAAATTAGGTCATGTACTACAGATAAGCGATAAAAAATTAAAAGGCGAAAAAGGAATATGCAATCAAGAAAATAGCAAAAGGTTGCAAAAAAGCAAGTAGTAAAAATACTGGATTGTGTGTCACCAAAAGAATTAATGAAAAATCGATTGAGGTGGAGAAAAAGGAAAAAAAAATAAATTAAAGCATCGCAACCACAAAGTACGTTGCTAGCACACCTCAAATGCAACACTGCTTCGCTTACCTTGCAAAAACATCCCCACCGCGGCTAATGAAATGTTAAAAATTTTACGCACCAAACGAAACTCCGAACTACCTCATTTGCTACCTACACTGTAATTAATTAAAAACTTTCCCCAACTAAAACAATAACAATAAAGAAAAGTTCTGCGCACCTTTTTCATTCAATTTAATTTATACTCTTATACAAAAACCAGCAACAACAAGCGGAACGCAAAATCAAGCAAATTCCGTATAGTGACGTGACCTGAAATCATTATCAGTGATTGGTGGAATTTCTATATAGCTATGGAATTCATTTCATGGTGAAGTATAGGTTTGGTGAATACCCAACTGTATGTTGTGGTTTGCTTTGGATGGTGCGGGAAATTAATTAATACCTAACTGTCTTGCGACTATTGAATGTGTGCGCGGGCAGCAAGGGCAGAAGCAGCTTTGGAGATGAATGCTATTTATTTTTGTAAGCTTTGTTTCTTTGCAGCAGCACGAAGAGATTGATAAATTTTAGTACAGAAGAAAAGTTAGCTAATAAATATTATAATATTTACACAGGAACTACTTCGTCAGTAGAGTTCAATTAGTTAGTTCTGTTTTGTCGAAACCAGTTTTGCTACAAACTTTTTCAGCTTTTTTGAAGTAACGATATTTAGACTGTTAAATACAGCGTAAGGTCTGACACTAATTGCTATCGAGGTTGACAGTACATTAATTATGAGTTGGTCATCTTACGAGTATGTATTGTAAGTTGATTAGTGTTTAACAATAGTATCAGTCGGTAACTCCGCATGGTGTTGACCTCATTTCAAAAGGACCACCCGCCTTATTATGTAAACTGATACCGACATTGGTTATGTCCCTATTGTTATGCTAGTACTCGCGTTGCTTAGCGAAACAAGTGTCATTCTGTAAAAGTTGACAAATTACAAAACAGACTAGCTGTATGTTGTCACGTGAGTTCAAATCCTTTCCTTTGTATACGTCCTCCTTCCTTTGAATATAATCTGATATGCTTCCCATAAGGAATCATTCTATCATTATATTTACTCTTCAAAAATTTTAAATGTGGAAAAAAGTCATCAAGGTAGACGAATATATACAGCGACTCACACTCAAAACCGGACACCAACTTATTTACATCATACTTTGTTTATTAATACCAAAAAATTAATTTAGTAACGGGTATTTTTTTCGTTAGCATCAATGACGGCTTGAAGGCGGCGTGGCATGCTTTCCAACAGGTTTTTACAATATTCTGGATCGGTTCTTCCCATTCTTTGAGTAGATATTATTTTACGTCTTAAAGATTTTAGGGATGTCGCTGGGCCACTCTAATTTTTAAATTTGCCCATAAATGTTCAATAACATTCAAGTCGGGCGACCGAAGTGGAGTTTCAATGACTTTTGGAGAATTATATAGCAGCCAGTTTCGTGCTATCCAAGGTTTGTGTTCTGGAGTATTATCCTGGTAAAATGAAAAAGCATCACTAATTCCCAATTTTTGAGCGCTGACTGGTAAATTCCCTTTTAGAATGTCAATATATTTCGTAGCATTCATTAAATCATCAATAACGTGAATAGTTCCGACGCCACTTGCAGACATGCAACCCCATATGGTAACAGATGCACTGTGTTTCACACCCTTTTTTGTGACATTGGCGTCGTATTCTTTGTTTGGCTTTCGCCATACAAAACGCTTTTGACCTTGATATATAAACTAACCGAAGACCAATACGAAGCATCTTTCTCAATATTTTGCTTTGCAAATTCAACCCTTTGCTTTTGATTTTTTTCGCTTATAAAAGGCTTTCGCCTGGCAGCACGACCATTAAGTTGTTGTCTCTCAATACACGCTGTATGGTTTCGGCACTAACGTTCACTTGTTTTACTTCTTTGAGCTGTTTTTGAATTTGTGGTGGTGAGATTTGTGGTGGTTTTCAGATATTTCTTTTAAGAGCCAACGTTCATCCCGACGTGATAACTTGCGCCTATTGGACTAATCTTTTTTTTATTAATAATTCTGCCTTCTTTATGGTATTTTTGAACAATATCGAAGACTGTAGATTTGCTTTTATATACCATATTGACAATTTGACGAATTGAAAGACCCTTGGCGTGATTTTTGATAATGATTTGCCGTTCTTCGACTATACTTTGTTTTTTTTTTTTTTTAATGAAATCATGATGCTCCTTTTATGCACTTTCAATCTGAACTGACAATATGACGACCAAAACTTTCAAATTTGCTTACACATTCCGCTAATTTTACCGTTAAGTTTTACTGTCCGACTTTGAGTGTGAGCACAAAAAAACTATGCGAAAAAACTAATTGTCTTTTTGTTGTTGTTGGTGAATTCTATTGAAATTTTTCATTTATGTTTTTTTTATACACAGGAGACTAAAGATTAATAGAAAATTGAGGAAAACCAAGACGCACTACTATTCAGTTTATACATCAATTAAAAGTGCAGTATGATATTAATTTTTACACTATCTGTGTTTAAGTGTGAGTCACTGTATATATATAGTGTAGATATATATATAGATATGTGAAAAATAATAGGGACACCTTCATTAAAATATTTCAAAACTCTACTCTGCTTTAACATAAAAAAAATTGGTCTAAAATTACTTATATATTTTCTTGTTGGGATATCGAAAAAGCTGTGCTGTCAAAGAACAAATATTTTGCGTCGTTTCATAATTGATGATCATTTTGTAAAGTGAGTTCAGTTTATGTTGAAGATAATATGCCGCTTCTATAGATGTTTCAGCAAGACTAAGATCCAAAGCACACATCGAAACTGGTAAAAAAAAAAAGGTAAAACCAACCAACAAAATGCCCTCAGGTCACTGGTAAAGGGAGCATGCAAATCTATTCTCCAGGCCATACGCCAAAAGTTGGTTGAATCTATGCCTCGTCGATGTCGGGCCGTTATACATAATATAGGCTTAGTAACCAAATACAAAAAAAAAACTCAGCAATAAAATAATGTCTAAAAAAATGTATAATTAAACTTTTTTTTTTAAATAGAACTTTAACTTTTGGAAATGGGGCTATTTTTTTCACAGCATGAAGTGAGATGAGCGATTAAAATAGTTTTTGTATTTTCCTTGTGAATAGACTTCGATCAAATTCTTTTCTTATTAGATAGTAAGTACATTAGCTACTATTAAAAAAAAAGAATACTTACTCATTAATAAAAGAAAATATTTGTTTTCTTTAGATTCGTAAGACTTATCGCAATATGTCCCTATTATTTTTCATATGACTGTATGTGATTTCCATATAATTATATTTTTATATCTGAAAAGTAAGACTGTATTACATTTAGTCTCTAATATGAATTATTTGTCTACATGCTTCTCTATCGTGTAATCGAAGAAAGTGAGGTATATATCAGGGCGCTCTTTCCTCACTGCAAGCTACGCTTCTATTCTACTCCTAAATTTATACCTTAATGATTAAATTAAACTTGTTGAAAGAAATCAAGATCTGTTTGAAGCCACGAAAACTACCAGCCATAGTTGGATTTTACCAATAATATTTCCAAAGGCCCCTCGTGGCACAAAAATTAATTTGTATAAACAAAAACATAAAAGAAGCAAAATATAAAAACTCGGCTACAGCGTCTAACAGTTGGCACACAAGTGCACACAGAACATTTTCATGAATTATAATGTTACTTATGTTGCCTTTCTGCAGCCGATTTATATAGTACTTTCTCATCAGCCTGAACTATGGCGTGATGCGAATGTTGAAAACGAAATGCTTATCGGATTAGCCGGGAAGCAACTGCGAATGCGAAGCAAATGAAATTAAATTAAAATTTCACAGTGACCGCGCAGCAAACTGCAAAATATTAAAGCCGACATTTAGGCGCCTCCTATGCCGTACATATTCGTTTTTAATTGTATCCGGGCGGAGTTGGGCAGGTATACATTTTCATTTTAATTTACTTAACTGCTTCCCAAACAACTCTGGAGTTTCAATTCAACATGGATGTAGTATTGTTGCAGGCATTTGAGCGCGAAATTTTAATCGCCTCTTCCTTCTTCTACCCTGTGCATGTAATTGTGCTTAGCACACTTTTCAGCAAGCAAACTGAAAACATTCTTTAAAGTCTTTTGTTACTTAAAGTGAGCAAAAAAGAAATTAGTAAAAAATATGTTGCATATTTTTGGGGATGTAGAATATATTTTTTTGCAATTCAGTTGTGTTTCTAGCAGCAAATTTTAAATCAAATGAAAATAAATAAAATTGCATCTAAATATCTAAACAATTTTTAAATATTTTAGTTGAAAGCTTTTCATTTAATATTTGAGAACCCTGAGTAGCTTGCGAAAATAACGGGCTACCGTTTAGGACCGCTGCTTCTAATGTGTTCTCATATAAATACTACGTAAACGCATGTCTTCTTAACCAAAAACCTAACGTTATTCGCGTAATATCAACAAATGAAACAAAAATGATTTTCACAAAATATCGCTGCCTACCTTAAAGCGATTTGTGTTAGTCCTCAAGACAAACTGAGTGAATATACGAAACCTAACAGACTACCGCATGCCTGTTGTCGTCCATAACGGCTCTCACTTTTATATTTCTTTTGCGAATTCAAAAATTCAATTTATTATCGGCTATATTAAATTTGATGTATTCAAACATGGGCCGGACTTGCCCGTTAACCATCGGAATTTCGAAGCATTTGTAAAGCGTTGCCTAGAGCCATGGCACTGTTTATGCGGCTGATTAAGAAAAATGGCTAAGGTTAACCTCGTTCACTGCTGAGCACCGCAAGCATGGCGAAAATTGCTGTTATTAAAGGCATGCTAACACATTACTCTTCCACACTTTGTTTAAAGTCGGCTGCTTGCACAAAATATAACAAATTAGCTCAAAATGTTTCAGCTGCCTGTGAGGGCAAATGAGGCTTCTATACAAAATTAATATTGAAAGAATTTTTATTTCCAATAAATTTATTAATTATGTTTAAAGAATTTATTGACTAATGAAGCCTTTCGTTTGAAATGTATGGCTTTGGAAAAATATTCATTTTAATAAGACAAATAATTAGGGAATTTTTCAAGGAATTCTTTTAAGGAAAACTGTTTTTCAAAGTATTCTTATACTTGTGGCAGTACCTTCAAGACCTTTGATATGGGCATTCTATACTAAAGAATACTACTATACTTGCCTATTATTCTGAAACTAAGTTCAAGCCAAGCCAACGAGTGACTAAACAGAGTCTAAAACTTAGTCCTATGTTTATTACTGTTCACTAGATTAATCCAGGTATCTCGTCAATTTGGCAAAATTCCCCCATAAAAATATGTGACTACTTAATCCGCTTACTGATTAGATTGAAACTTGATCTATACGAAATTCCTGTGTGCAACCTTGGGTTTGTAAGTTTGGCAAAAATAAGTCCGGCACTAAATCCGAACCGAAGTAAAGCAGCAGAAAGAAATATTTCTTCATTTTAACCTAAAAAGTTCTAAGCACTAGGGCAAAAAGTTTTTAAATTTAAGTTTTTAAGAATCTAGAAAATTTTAGTGACCGGTTTGTACTGTCTTATCATCCCATTAGTTGCTTGAGAAGTACCGATGCTTGTAACATCAGTTCAAAAAATTGTAGGAAATAGCTGGGTTATTCGAAAATATAGCAGAAGAGTTAAAATTAGACTTCGTCCAGCATATTCTAAAACAGCTCATATGCATTTCTATATATGTATATAATGTTAATGAACTCACTAAGTTGTGACCCCTTTAATGTCTAATTTCTAATTTTTAACTGGGTCGCTAAGTTCTTTCTTTTCTTAACATCTTAAAGAGCTTGCTCAAATATTTAGGATTTTTGACTTCCACAGATAAGTGTGGAATTTTCGTCAGCATCAGTACCCAAATTTATTCGGTGTGTTATACCGTTACTTACACCAGTATAAATTGACTGCAGTTTCTGGGAAGGTTGGCTGGAATACTTGAAATTATCAAAAATTTTATACTTAAAGTAGACACTTTTCGTCTCGTATCGAAAAAATAATAATTTTTACGCGGTGTTAATCTGTCAATAATTCAGCTATAAAGAAAATTTAATTGAAAATTATGTAGATTATTATTTTCTCGTTTCAACCATATTTTTTAGCTACTATGGGAAATACCAACGCAGTCTCTTTACTTTCACAGGATTGAGAGAGAAAAGAAATCACCGAAAAATACAAATAAAAGCACACCAATAATAAATAAAAGTCAACGCGTGGTGGTCAGTCGGTATAACAACGATTGAAGTAAGGCAATAAAAAATATGCGCGCCCTTGAAAATAACTTCAAATAAAATTTAAGCCGCTAAAAAGTAGCCAAAATCCTATTGACGTAGTAGATAATCCTTGCTGATGGAAGCGGAATCTACGGCAACGACGTGGCGAAGAGAAGAAGGAGGAGCTGGGAAGAAAAATGCTGATTAGCTGGAATTTGTGGCGGGGAGAATTTTAAAGTCCTGCCACAAAATACAAAAAAAGTTGAATACGAGTAAAGGGAGGAGCAAACATAAATACTAACGGAAAATATTTCACCAAGTGTCATGTCATGTCAATTGAGCCAAATATGTGTAAAATGAGAAAATCCTTTATAATCTGTCAATTAGTTGCCCAGAAATCCAGAATAAAAGAACTGCTGATTATTTCAAGTTGAAGCCAGCTGAAAAACGTATTATTTATCACAAAACTACCAAACATAAAGCTTACGCTTATATCCAAGACCATAATTTATATATGTAAGTGGTCGCATTTAAAATCTGCTACCGATATTGCTTAGTGTCTATTTAAAGTTGTTTGAGTCAAAACGCTTTTTTTACATTATTTACTTCTTTAGAAAAGTACAAAATTTTATCCTATACAATATACCAAATTATCGGGAAAAAGTAAGTCACTTGTTTGGCTGTTAGGTGTGTGCTAGATCCTACAATAAACCATTTTCATAAAAAATGCCACATTGGAAAGGGGTTTTTGCTCTGATTCTGCGAAATTATTACTTTTTTAGAATGCTTCGAATTGTAACATCTTATAATTTTGATAGAATCATGTGGTGGTCAAGGTTACGTTGGCTTTAAGGATATCTAGAGATGACAGCTTATTATCAGATGACTATAACTTCTCCCAAAACTGAATATAAATGAAGCTACGAGAAATTAGGTAATAACCGCTGTAAGACACGAAGCACCGTGCGGTTGAATCCGTGCTGCTTCTTTGCCCGCGTTGTTCTCTTGGATATAACAGGTCCTAAGTTTCGGGAAACTTCAATCCCATAAACATGACTCAACTCGGATGATGCTTTTTTGGCCAATATCGAATCCCTTTTCCAGTCACTTCGAGGCCTAGTCAATAAAAAGCATTCATCGGGAAGTAAGCTCAGGGATCGAAAGCGGTTTTAATCTGTTATTATTGTTTTATTCTTTTATTCTGTTTATTTTGCTCAGTCGAATAATTTGTAATATAAACCATTTTACCAGAGATTCCTATGAAATTAAATTTTCTATGTTTTTCAAATTATCATAGTCTAAACTAAGGAATATTGTTGCAATAAACGCATTATTTTTAATGTTCTAAAACATTAACATTAACATTTGGGCGCAGAGCGTAAGTGTGCGTGTGATGTAAGCTAGCACAACTGTGCTATGAAATGCCGACCACTGTTCTAAAGTCACCTTTTATGGTCATAAAGTATATTAACAGCTTCAGTCTTTATTCGTTCGCATGAATCCGAATGACAGAGATGAAGAATAGTATTGGGAGATGATAAAATATGAATTACATAAGAAGGGGAAGAAGCTATTAAGTTCTCAGTTGATCTGCAGGTTTCGGAGAGATGACGTTATGATATTGAAGTCTGGATCTTCCAAAGTATATTTGAAGCTCAGAAAACTTCTCCACTTGGCCGCCCTCTCTGTACAGTTGGACCCATTCAAATACAGAGTACCCTTTATTAGTCTCGAATATACAATGATATACACTATAACTGATTTTCTTTGCAGAGTTGCATTATATGTGAGCATTTATCTACAACTACCACATAATACAACCCTATTAGTATATAAATTTACAACTTGCCATGTTTACTATTAAACAACTGGCTTTCCACTAGTTATTCAATATTAACTTTCTTCAGATTTCCATAAGAGATGCACAATAAAGACCCTTTAATTTCCTGTTTACGCCAATACTGTTTTTTCATACTTTTCTGTGGAGACTTTTTCCTTACCTCATTTGCTTCATCTTTGTTGCTTCTTGGTGCTGTCTTTTTGGTTATGTCGAAACTTTTCCAATCTACGCTTGATATAAAAATCTCCTTGTCTATCATAGTGTCGGTAGAAATTTTATTTTATTTTTATTTTTTTCGTCTTACCACGCATTGTTGTTGGCCATGCTGGGATGGCGATGGCAGGCAACTTATTGACTATGTCTACTTTACCGTATATCAGTCTATCACTTCTTAGAAAATAACTACTAGGCGCCTAGGATGTGTGAAAGTAGAGTATTTTCTTTTGCTGTTGCCTCGTGCCACAATATTTTCGTGATATTCTGCACTTGCCATCACCATGCGTAAGCTACACTTTGGCAACTTAATACCCCAGCACAGCTGCCTGTGATATTGAATATTTGTGAGTATCTGTGAACATTTAACTGTACTTGCTTTAGTGAATCTCATAGAAATTGATTCTTCGCACATTTATTAAATTCTTTTAACACAGCCGTCAGCTGACTGGCTGCAATTTGGAAACCATGAACTTCAAGTTATCTACTCAACTTTATATCTCAATTATTTCCTTTTGAGTATGTTTAATTGATTTCTTACAGAAAAGTTACTGTCAAGTACAAGATTACTGTAGATGTATAATTTGAGAACTATAAGAGCGCTTTCATTGCACATTATAAACGGGTTTAAGTGGTTTCGGCCACCTTTCAGATAGGTTCATGATCTTAAAAATTTATTTCATGTGTTGGCTATTCCTGTTCAGTTTGTTTTCTTAACATTTCTAACTCAAAAGTTGATGTGGTCTTACTAGAAATGAGAGATTATAAAACGAGCACGCAAAATTTTAAAACTTTTATAACAGACGGTGCTAAAACATTATAAATGTTGGGAGAGGAGAAAAGACCCAAGCTCCTAATCGACGACGATGTACACGTAGGGTAAGCAGAATTCCAAAAATCCCATCGCATCATACGTATTGTATACAAGGTTCAGTTTCCTAGAATATTCTATAGGCGCTTTGCTTGGGAGTTTTAAGCAGACGATTTGATTACAAAACATCTTTGAGATCCTTGAACTGGCAGATCTGCCATTGCTGTGTACATACAGACTCGTAAATCTAAACATTTTAAATCTGCTGTAACGGTATAATTCCATTATTAAGCGATATTAACAAACCCACTTCACATTTTGATGTTAAACTTGGTTTCGCGGAAAGATTTGTTGTTACTTTTTAATTCGTTGGGCCAGCCAATTAAACTATTCAAGCGCAGTTTTCTTTATACACATTTACCTAAAAACCTAAAGATTTCCGAAAGTTTACACTAGCTAGGGCCAACTAAGTGGGCCGCGGCCTTACAATTGCCTGTCGGCCGTTACTGTCAACAAAACCGCTTAGATACTAAACTAAACTCTCACCTAATTTGGCATGCCCCGTAATGTGTGGAAATTTCACATTCTCTATACTAAATGATGGCGCCTGAAATTCTGCTGCGTATGCATTACATTCCTGGAAACTTTCGCAACCAGAACCATTTTAATTTATTGCAAAGTTTTGCCAGCCGCGAACGTCATGCCAAACGAGTGGGGCGTGTGAGATATAAATTTACGCACGAGTAGGCACCGGCACACACATGCATGTGTTTACACAGATACGACATATATTCGTGAATGTGCATCTAAGCGCACACATATACATACATGAACCTACATATGTGCTAATTCTGTTCGCGGCCGACTTCATGCACTCCCCAGTTGGCAACTAATTTGTCAATGTCAGATGTGATTTTCGAGCAAGCGAATGCCGCAAGTGGAACAAGTACAAGCAGTGCTTCCGACGTTAAAAGTCAAGCCACCAAAGAAGAGAAGAAAATAAATAAAAAAAGTTTTCAGAAAGAATTTAAGTTGCTTCTTAATTGTATCTTTGACGACACGTCTTCTAAGGTTTTGTGGTTTCGTATTGACGAAGTTAAGACTTTGCTTTCAAACGCTTGAATCCAGACCTACAACATAAATTTAGGCTGCGAATTCATGTTTACACTTATAATATGCTTAGCGTTTTCTAAATAAGGAAATGAAACTTTAAGCGTTTAAAGTTCCGTACCCAAAATCACTTGCTCTGTGTAAAGTTTACACTGTAAACAGTCTCGCACGTTCATGAATTCATTCTGGGGACAAAATTGTGCTAAAATCATGTTTGCACGACTGGGTGATTTTAGTGACTCTCAAAGTTTGCAAAATCAAAATAATATTTAAAGCATTAAAAGTTCTTGGACGGAAAGTACGAAAAATCTTTATTTAATTTGCTGCCAAAAGTATGCCTTAATTTTGTAACAATGCGCAAACAAAAGCTGCTTACTTAGTTCGAACGACCCCAGCCGGACCAAGTGTCGCATAATCGCACAATATTTGCTTTGGAAACTTTGTCGCTTATCTCAAGTTATTTCGTTAACAAATGAAGCGAATAAAAAAAAAAACAAAGGCGAATAAAAGACAACAAAGGCGAAAACAACAACAACAAAAGTTAATGGAAGTCTAAAGCGTTAGAAAAACGAAAAAAATGTATTTATTCTTTGAGAAATCTTTTTTATAAATTTAAGTTTTATCGTGAATTACAGAAACAAGAAAAAATCAGAAAACAAAAGTGTCTGACATCTTATCGCGCCATATAAAGAGCAAGTTTGCACTCACAATATTATGACATGACATCCGGTGTCATTGTAGAATACAGTACATTTGACAGCTGCCATTGTTGTTTCTTTTCCAGATTTAGGCACGTTCAGAAAGTTATGATAAATGTTTCAAATTAAAAAAAAAGATGTTTATGCTTTACGCTTCTAACTTAGCACATTCATTTTAAACAACTTAAAAAAATATAAATGTTCTAAATTAATTTTCCGGATCTAATTTTAACAATTTCTAAATTTATCAACATTTTATTGAATTTCTTTATTTTTGAGTTTAATTTTTATTTCATTTTATAATGTTTGTTCCTTTATGGTTACTCATTCTACTATTATTTTTTTACTCTTAACATCCTTTAAAGCGCTGGAGCTTAAATTAAAGTAAGGCTTCCATAGCACATCTAGTTTCTTAACATATTTTATGGCATTTGACCAAGCAAACGTTCCTTGGCAACCGCTCTCCTACATAATTAATTTCACTGTTATTTTTCTTTTAAACAATAAAAACTGTAGACATCGCAGTCTGCCGCATAAAGTTCACATTCCGCTGTTGTCCTGTCATATCCAAAAGCACTGCTTATCCGCTGACGACTTTACATGCCTCAGCGCCTATTATTATGCTATGTTGTTTGATCTGCGTTGGTAATTTACATATTTCTCTTGCATATTTTCTTCACTGAAACCACCGCCAAAATAATAAGCATAACGCCGTTGTCGTCTTCCCAAATCATCAGTTCTGGTTGCTGGACAACGCCACCGGTGACACGTTTCATGTTCTTCGTTCTTGTGCTGTTACATGTCAGTGTCATTGCGTAACACGGGTTTCTATTATTTACTCACGTTAACTTTTGATTGTTGACAGCTGGCAGATTGTTTTTGCTTCATTTATTTGATTAACTTTCTGGTGGTTTGGTTCTTTGAGGCACATTGCACTCACACCTTTATGGCTTCGAAGAGTTTAGTTATGAAAATTTTAGCAATATGTTACCCTAAAGATTAAGCTTGATATCTTCTGTATGTTACATCCTCGTCATTTCCAGGTCTCTGTGCTTTTTAAGAAAAGCGAAGACTTAGGACGCGAATTTACTATTGAGGCAATGCAATCTTAATAATGAAACTTTTACACAGCTCGACATTACACAGTATTTCTGTTCGTATGCCTCATGATAAAATTTCTTAAGACGTAATCTTCAGTGGAATCAGTACAGCGAACAAAAATTTAAATAAAAAATTTAGTCGAGTACTTATAATAATACTTATAATAATACCTAACAGAACTCTATTCCAAACATGCCTTCCCTGGCAACTAAAATTTCTTTATCCGCCTGGGGTTATCTTTCATTTTCAATAGTCTACATATATATATATAAATGATTTCATTTTTCAGCATTTTCTCTCATATCTGTACCTGTGGGTTGGAACCTTTAAATAAAAATTTACAGTGAACTCGTTATAGCAGCCCATTTTGACTTTAACTTTATAAAATAAACTCGATGGTAAATCTTCATTTCGCCATTACATATTGAATGCTTGGTTCCGGTCAATAAATTATTGCTATTTGAAGCCTTAAATACAAAAAGTATTCTACATAAGAAAAATCTGTAGCATAGCTTCAGGCTAGTAGGTCCAAAATGCTTAAATACCCTTCCAACTTCTAAACTGTTGTTCCTAAGGATATTGACTGCTTGTTAGAGAAGAAAAAATGGGACAGGATCTTATATGTTTCCTATGATAGTTAGAGCTGTCAGAGGAGATCAGCCTTTTTCCTACCACCGAACTAATATGAGGGATCTTCGGTTACTGTGCCGAGAACTTGCTCCGATTAGGCTTTCACTAGATTACTTCAATTAAGTCATCAAAACGTTCGACACAGTTTTCTGAGTCTGCTACAGCATTCTGAACCAATTTCAACCAGTTTTTCTCAGTCTCAAACAATTTAATTGCTTTAATTTTTAATTGCTTAAATTAATTGCTTTCAAATTTAATTTGACTTACTGCACATGTAGAGGCAAAGTGCCATTTATAGCAGCTTCTTTTTAATTTTTTTTTAAATATGCAAGTGATCGTCAAGTAATTGGTATTGGGCTGGAAGAAAATGTAAGAAAAATAAATTTAGAAAATATATTTTATAGCGCAAGGTAATGATTTTCTATAAATTTGTATGAGCGAATAAATATACTTTAATGGCAACATACACTTCTATTATAGCTGTAGGGAATGTCTTCAGGCACTTATAAATTTCAAGTGTAAATTTTGGGTATTTGCGTTAGTGTGTGTGTGTGTGTGCCTGACACACAATCAGCATTAACGCTAATCTACTTTCCGTTTCGCTTGTGTCCCACAATAAAAAGCGTAACAGCAACGCATATTATATATCCGTAAACATGTGTATGTATGAATGCATGTGTGTATGTACGTATATAAATGAGTGCTGTTTGCACACTTATGCCAGCACATGTGAAGAAATTCATGTGGCAAGGAAATGCCCTGGCAATTTTAGGAGCAACTCACACACACACACTTAAATGCACATGCACACTCCTTGCCCAAGATTGTGTGCCATAATGAAGGTGTGTGTGAGGAATTTCAAAGTCGACGCGCTGTTAGCAAATTTCACAAAACACAACTGCTTCAGGAACTTAGCGACGAATTACCTGAAGTGAGATCGAGTGTGCGAATAGCAGTTGCTGGATTGTGTGTGCACTATAATAGCACAAATAACAACAACAAATATAGAATTCGTAATCGAAATTTGTATATACTTGTTCATTCATATATATATATCACACATACATTTATATAAATAGCTAACTGTTTTGTGTGTGTGTGTGTATGTGCAAGCGTTGGTATGAGAAATTAAATCTACAATAGCACCACATAGCGTTGCATACTTGAGCGTGTTGTACTTAACTGTGATTTCGACGCGTAACGACTTTACGTCGAATTAAAAGCATATCCCAAGGCTTTTGAAAGTGACAGCTGCTGGTTGTTGCTGCCAATGCTAAGAAAAGTAATAGCAAACGATAGACGATGATTATATGCCTCATATGAATGTGCTAGATATGGATTAGCGGGAGTAAATGCATATAATATTTACAAATAAATGCACTATAATTGTTTAGACTTTCTACATAGAATTAAAGCTATATTTCTCTCATCGTTAAAATAACTGCACTCCCAAAACAATGAAATATCCGAGAATAGTGTTATCTTCAAATTCTACAACTCCTCGAATTCGGTAGAAATTTGAACTGGTGTTTCCACTACTACAAAATTCGCAATAAATTATCAGTGTCTGACCACACGTTGGCTTCTCGCCGTTCACGTATCGAAACTGTTTGAGAATTTATATTTTTTTGTTAACCGCAAAAGTAAAAGTGAGAGGAGTAGAGATAAAAAAATGGAAATTTTTATCCTTCTGAGCCGTAGAACACTGACTTTGTGTACAATTTTTCATATAGAAAGAACAGAAATAAGGCATATGATTAAAAATTTACCTCTTAACTTATTTCATATATATATATATATATATTATATCCATATATAATTTGGTTCCAATATTTTCATTTAATTCTCTTAATTCAATATTATGTTTATTATTTTATTCGCGAAAGCATTATTTGCAGTGAATTGAAATATGTACGTAAATTCACAACATCAAATAGAGCTACTACAAAATTAGTACAGAACTAACAAATTAGGTTCCTGTACTGGTCCTCGATCCCAATGCAAAAATGTCGCATTGTTGGACTTTAGAATGTTTTCGTAGTTGTGGTTAGTGGTTATGGAAGGAATAGTAAGTTGTCGTTTAGGTTTATCCATATGAATATCTTGGAAATAGGCAATACAAACCGAATTGCTACTGTCACAAATATACGTATCAATTGATGCACTTGCAACCGTTTTGCACCAGTTCTCAGATAATCACAAAATGAACTAGCGCTTTGGCTGTCTGGTCCGCTCTTTTCTTTTGGTTTTTTTTTCGTAGCATGTGTGAACGCATACACACACGTAAAATATTAACCCCTAGGTAGCATACAATACGCGGAAATAATGCCATTGTATTGGTCACAATTGGATTGAATTTTTGGTAACCGCTTTTGAATTTTTTATGGCCAGCTCCCTTTCAAGCACTTGATTCGCATATATACAACAACCACCTTTTTCTGCTTCTTTCCTTTTCAGGTTTTAAATGTTTTGCAAAACATGCTGTTCTATGTAGTATTGTGTCATGATATCAACACGCCTACACTCGAGATTATATCGTTATGTGGGTGTATTGGTGTCAGAAGTGAGATTGGTGGTGAGATTGGAGAGAAGTGCATACATTTCGGGGTCTATATTGGATCTTGGCATGCCTCCGGTAAATACTGTTATTTCTTTTATTATTATGTTTTATCATTGTCATGGCTTTTGTGCTACTTGTCGCTGAAAATTACTGTTATTGTTGTTGTTAACATTATCGTCGTTCATTGTAAATCTGTACACAGCCTGTATGACAAAGGCAAAGGTGCATGCTGCTACATGAATTATGGGTTGACAGTGTGGGTTAAGGAGGTGTCTGGTGATTGGTTTTTTGGTGTTATTAATTAATATAATTTTGGTTAATTAATTTAATATAATTTAATAAATGACGAAAGCAAATCTAAAAATTCGATTTTGGTCTTGTTTAAACAACGATACTAGAGCCTAACAGTTTATTAGTCAAAGTACAAGTTTTATTAGTCATAGTAGTAAATGTGAATCGGAGGTTTCCAGTCATTCTTCTAAGATGTAGTAACCTAAGGCTCAATCCCGATCTACGCTCTTCTAAATCTGAAAATGTCTTGCGAAATTAAAGCTTAATTTTCAATCATTCGGCTTGAGCCTACGCCACTGAAGTTTTACAACTTATTAGTCGATGAAAGTCTATAGCTAATAGCATTTACATTGTGTAATTATAGTTCAGTAGCCCTTCTCGAAGGATCTGTTACCCTAGGACTCAACACCCAGCACATATTCGCAAAAGTAAAAGTTCTCGTGCAAACAGAGCTAATTTTTTGTTAACTCAACTTGTGTTGAGTATACTTTTTACATCTAACGTTTTAGTAATCGAACTAGTCCTTCAATCTCGTAAGCATTAATATACTGCCAAAAGGTGGAGATCAGAGATAAGGTTTCGCTTACACTTTGTCCCACATTTTCAAACTTTTCACGCTAAGAAATTAAAGTGTACAGTTTAGTAACTAGAGAATGGTATTCTAAAGACGTCCAGGCTTTACCAGGTGCACTTTTACCTTTAAAATCGACGAATCTAATCTGTTTTCATGCGCCAGCTCAATAATACAAAAATCATTTCTAAAAATTTGTATAGCCGAGCTATTGAAAAGGAATTTATTTCACCAACGATACCTTGCCTACAATTAAGCGGAAAGTTTAATAATGCATTCGAAGTCGGCCTAAGTTTTTTCAAAAAATTATTTATTAAAGCAGAAAAGCAGCCATTTAGGCGCGGCATTGTTCATTACATCACTAATCGAATTTGCAAGTAATTAATGATAAAATACTCGCTTAATTTTCGCTAAAATATATTTGTCCGCAAATATCATCAAAATTGTATAAGTTTTTTTAAACAAATGCCACATGTAAATTCAATTAAAATCGAAATTATTTCAAAACACGAAATGCTTCGCAAAGCTCTACTCATCACAATTGTATGCCTCATTTGCAAATAAATAAGTGCAAATGTCATGCAGAAGTGTGGTTTAAATACAATATTCGGTTTGAACTGCTCAGTTTCGGCTGAGTATCCACGGCGCTTCCATTACCCAATGGTAATAACACGATACTGTATATAACCCCACAAACTATTATTATTAGTAATAATTTACTTCGAACAGTGGAAGATATGGAAATTTCAATTAACGTTGAGTTGAATAGTTCAGTTATTGACTTAAATTAACCTTGACAGATATCTCTTGCTCTACTCTATCGTATTAAGATCTACTAGACATATGTTTAAGCACAAGCTATTCTAACTCATTTAAATTCTTTCAAAGGATCAGCTCGATTCTAGATGTCGCTTCATAAGGCTTGTAGTTTACCATTCCGTCCCAAACATATAGACGAGCACCCAGTCTATATCAACTGTACTATCATAGAAATACTTTACATTTTTACAGGTAGATATTCCTAGCAGACTGCTCATTTTTCACCCAAGTACTATATGGATTACCATAAAGCCATACATTTTACATACAACATACTTTTTAGCGAAATAAATTCTATGGGAGATTTGGAGTTCGCCTACATTTGTCAAAACAATTCAACGTACACATCAAAATGGGCAAAAAAGCTCATTTACACTTATTATTATTGGTTTATTTTTTCAGTAGTGGAATCTGATATTGGCTTTAATTTTCATTTGGAACCAACTTGCATATCCTAGTCTTTATCAAATCTACTATATAATTTATATTTCTATATTTGTAATATATATTATATATTAATAATATATATATATTATATAAAAATTTCATATTTGTCAAAATTTCATTCAACGTTGCCACCTAAAATAATAATTACGCCAATTATTCCTATAATAAGCAGATCATAACTTTGCCCTGAAATTAGAATAATTTACATTCACAATTACTTATGAGCGAAAACAAATATTACTACATGGTAACTACTACATATATAGCATTTGTATAGTTAGATATATTGTTCACTCATGCCCGTAGTTTACAAAATATTTGGCGGTAATTAAGTATGCCTACTTCGAAATGCATTTCAATTCATTTGGACACGTGACAAAGCGGAAACCGAAGCGGGTGACAGGAAAGGGAATTTTATTCAGGCTTTAATTTTAATTAAACTAGATTTATTGGTTTGTGTTTATTCCAACGTAAGCATATATACTTCAATACTGTTTTCCAAATGCCACTACAAATATACGCATATAGAGATTTTTATTAAATTAAAACGGATGTGTTTATATAAAAAATGTTGCCGTGATTTATTAATTCATAGCTGACATATATTTGCATAACTAATTGGGTTATTGTTGATGGGCTTAAAATATTTTCAATACACTCAATTACCTGTTCTATTATATAAGACAGACCATAATCTGCTGCATAATGGCATCATAACGGTGGCTATCCTGTTAGATAAGGTCTTGATAAGGTGTTATAAACAAGGGTTTGAAAGTATTACAACTTCTATTATGTATTTGTTGTGAATGATAAGATCAATGATTAAATTTTTGTAAAATAAAGGGTGCCACTCCTTTCGGAAGAATCACTTAAGGTAGTAAGCCATATACCGAACCTGCATAAAAACATGGATCAGCGTTTTTCTGTTTCGGTAGTCCGACATCTAAGCGAGTCAATTTCAAGCGGCTGCAGAGTTCCTACCAGAAAATAACAATATTACTGCAACAAATTCAAAACGGGTTAGTGGAATGAACGATGTTCAATATTTCCGAACTCAGAGTGAATCATTTCTTTATTACAATGACTCTGTTTACAAAAATTAAAAATTTAATATATGTTCAGGCAGGCCAAACTAAAGATATCTCGCACTGTCTAGAAAAACTGGTTCATTCATTTTGTTAGACGATAACATTTTCTTAGTGGGCTTATTTAAGTAATTTCCTATGCATTTCAATGATGTCAATAATCTAAAATTACATATGAAATACAATTACATACAAACTTGCATTGGTTTTGCTTTTAGTTATCCTAATTGCAGCATAATTCAATTTTGAACAGACCACAAACAATTACATAACATAGCAGAGCACGACCTCGCCTAGCATAACATAGCATAGTAGATGTGTTGTTGGTCTCTACGCTATAAGCACATGGGGTTTCCGTTGTTGCAAAGTTATAAATATTTGTATGTACTTGCGTATGTGGTAGTGTGATTAGTTACAAATGGCAAAAATTTGTTTATTCGCGTTTGCATTTTATTTGCTTGCAACATTTATTTCAATTGCTGCATGCAACAAACCCGCTTAATTGCTTTCACAATAAAGTAAAATCAATTCAGTCTAAAATAATTCACATCATACTAAATTAATACTGTTGTGCTAATAGGAAAATATATAAGATAATTTTCATAATCGTATATGGAATGTTGGTGAGATTGGTGGGTTGGTGAGACCAAGAGTCAGTAGCAAGACATCAGAGCAAATGGTGAGTGTATGCTTTATGGGTTCCACATATTCAGAACTTGTCCTTGTCCTTGTAAAAGGTCACATTATTTCAAAATTTGTATTCATTTACATGAATTGTACTTCACTATGCAAAGTTTTTTAAATTTACTACAGATTTTCATTGAAAATAGATAATTATCAGGGTCCTTTTATTTCTTCTCTTCACTAAAAATATAATCGACAGAATTTTACCTCGCGTAAAATATTCGGTACTTCTTATTAGCCGTATTCGGCACCCAATTTCGGCAACATATTTGGGATGGTGAGATTCTCTTCGCAGTAAATTTGGTTCTACCTAACTGGACTGGACCCTAGTTTTTAGGGATAGCTTCGTATGGATGTGTTTGTTTACAGCTTCAACTCTATGACTTGAGAAAAACGATGTAAGAAACAAGAGGCTAATGCGCTGAAATTTAACGGGAAATTCATGCCTACCCCATTTTAACAGTAATATTATTAATTGCAAGTCCGTTATTTTTCATATTATTCGTTCATCATCCGATTTCTAGTACTCTTTAGTGGGATTAAAAATTCTTATTACTAATAGTGTATTTCATTTCGATAAGCGGACACATCGTATTCGTATGTGAGTGAATATTTACGATGCTAGAACTGTTCTATGAACTTCTCGTAACTTTTCTTCTCGAGCCAGAGTCTACTACATGCTGCTTTGAATAAATGCTTGTGCAATATTTACTACTATATTCCTTAAATCTCCCGAAACCAAAATCCCCCTTCTTCCAGTTTCAAAGTCATATAAACCTATATTTTTCGCTTCTTCTCTTTGAGATGCTCCTGCTCAAAGCCCATTTTAAATTTTTCGCGCTGTATTTGAAATATAACTGATATATCCATTGGCTGATAGCACTGAAAATGTTCAGCCATGACCACAGTAATTGGCCCCTGCTGCTACTTTTTATATAACCTATTTGACGTTTCGCCTTTGGTAGATAGTTTCAATGCTCCTGATTGATGGTTTTAGATCATCCACTTTTGAAAACTCTTTTCCGAAGTTTTTTTAAGCAGATTGAATAATCATTGCTTGAATGAATCAGGGTATTCTTTAACTGATTAGATTCCTTCTTTGTATTCAAAACGCATATGTCTTTTAAGCAGCTCTATATGTCGCATTGTCCCATTCACAAATTAGTTTTAGAACAATTTAAGAGTCTGACTATATGTTATATGGAAACAATATAAAGTCAGTAAAATTAAACCTCAGGCAGGATAGGAAACTTCAGATAACATAAGGCCGATGTTCAAAAGTCAGAAGTTGTCCATGTGTTGCTTCTAGGAATATTTTATACATTTTAATGCACGTCCAACTATTTCATGATCTACGAAATCTAGTAACGCCTTCGAATTATACTAGGACCAGTTCTCAAAACCCAAAAAATTACGCTCTGTCTTTAAAGCTCCAAAGATTTCCATTATTATGAGGGCAAGAAAACTTGACCGACAATCAAAGCAATCTGTAACAACCATTAAAACTCGCACACATTCGCACTTTGCATACGCTAAGACTGTTTCAGCTAAGCGTTTGAATAAAAACGAAACAACAACAACTTCGTCAATACCGAACAAAGTGTGTAGCTTTAATGCCTTCCTCCTCAAGTGACGGCACCAACAGCCACGTCGGGTAAGTTGCAAACGATTTTGCAATTCCGGAAAGTGTTACCCTGTTTTGTGTATACTAGAAGTGGCAAAAACAAGCGCAATAATAACAATAACAAATAACGGTGTACTAGCAAAAGCTACAAATAGCGGAGTACACTAATGCATGTGCGTGTTGTAAGTTGTTAACATTACTGCGTTGCGTAAATCTGAAAATCTTCTTGCGCATTTGCGTGCGAGTGTGTGCGCGAAAGAAGTGGCATGATGAAATCTGATGGCTTTCGCATACAATTTTTGTTTACTCACCTTCTGCATCCGCCGCCATCGAACTGCTCTAATACGCTTTTAAAGCGCAGAGAAGCCTCTACATGGTACTCGCTGCAGAGTCCATTTCGCTTGCATTTTCGCGCTTCTGCTTTTTGTTACACTCTTTCTTCTTGCTGCTCTGTACATCTGTAAATTATGTGTGTGTGTGTGTGTGTGTGCTGTGTGTTGTATGCTTTTACGGGTTGCTCACTTTCGGCAAAGATAAATTAGTGTGCAATCAACAAAACGAGATAAAGTTAGCAGTGTGAAGCCTTCTGACAGCCAGTGTTGCCAACGACTTGCGCTGGTAGCATAGCTTTGATGTTACAAGTTGCAAGAACCAGTTTTCCAATTTCGTGCGAACGAAGAGAAGCAAAAAACGCCAAAGACAGAAAAAAAATTACCGATTGAAACAGTAGCTTTGCCAGAGTTTGCAGCACACGCGAAGGATATGCGTAGAGGAAAAATGGCGAAATTTGTGGCGATTTATTGAAGCCAAATTTAATTGCCACTTTGAAGAAGAATAACAGCAAAGCAAAAATAACAGTACTCTCAGCCAGCGAGTGTAATCTGTGGAATTGATGAAATGTGTTTTCCTAATGGCGGAAAAAGAAATGTGTACACTGCAAATTCAATATGAAAGACGAAGTAAGCCGCTTTAGTCACTAGCTCCAAAAGCTAGAAGCTCTCCGGAAAAAACATGGTAAGTCGCAATTGCATTTCGTTGGGAAAAAGATTACGTAAAAGCTCTCACACAAATTGCTTTCCTAATAGTACAAAAACAACTATTCAGGATTTGGGGTTAAAGCGTCTCGGTTTTAAGTTAGTGTATTCTTATCTTTCGAGAAAAATATTTACGTCTTTGGGAACCATTCAATTTTAGTACTTCCAAGATAAGGCACTCATTCAGACTTGAATATTATGAATGCGTGTGATAACTTGTTGATGGCGCATTTCCGGGAAGATCAGTACTATATATGTTCCCTAAGGTTTTATAAAATATTTTCGACATTCCGGTAATTACCATCAAATTGGAATATAAGGTTGCAGTCGTAAAGAACCAACAAAAAATCGAAGTTAGATGAGTTATCGCAGAAATCGGAATTCTCTGGATAAGTGATCGGAAAAGGTAAATATGCCAAGTATAGATTTGATCTGAAACTGACGCTGGAGCACGATTTCTTAGTGATCAATTTAACGTAGAAGATAATTTGAAGCTTTGCTGTGAGCATTTCAACAAATTAATGAGCACTTTTGCAAATAGTCAAGCACAAATAAAACCGATAAGTTGAAGTCAGTAAAAGCTTCAGGTGTATCAGAATATGATTGCAGGAAATTTTTTGAGACATCCAATGTAAGCATATATTCATATATGGAGAATTAAGTGATAAAAATAAATCAATACTACTGAAACCTTTTAATATTTTCAAAAGTTCTTTGAAACAATGGACTGTAGAGAAATATAGCAGGTCGAGATACACCAATAGCAGAGGATGGATGGAAAAAAATGCCAAAAAATAAGTAATTGCAAGTATAGACGCCCTCTGTAGTTTTCGCTGCAGATTGATCTCATATATTTCAGCAGCATAGGTTAAACGATGTAACTGGCAGAATGTGGAGCATGCCTTGGCTATCATTACCTTGAGAGTATTAATAAAAAACCTTCTACAGAGCTCCATGCATAGTAAGTACATTTCTCAACTTTAGAACGGCCACTTGTAGTCAGAACTGCCTCTTTCAAAGACTCAATTAACGACAACAACTTCAACCAATTTGTCAAACTGGAGTATTAGGCTTAAATTTGGTTAGCTATTCTCCTCACCTTGAAAGTAGAAGGGGGAAAAACGAAACAATTACCCAACTTTCTCGAGAGAAACGATATTAGTCGCAAAAGCGTAGTCTTAGTAAATAGAAATAACTCGGATTTATAGCCGTCCCTGGATTGTCATATCACCAGCTTTTTCCAGCTGGATTCAGTGTTTTTTACAGCACAAAAAGTATAACACTATCACCCACCCAGGTAACACTATAACTAGAATATTGAATTTTACTTAAAAAAAAATGGAATAGTGGAAGTAGTTATTTAAGGGCAATCCACTTAGAATTGTCTTCATTATTGCTTCTTATTAAAAATATTTTTTTCGATTACGAACCGAATGGTCTACCCTAGTATGTGTATATATTATTCAAATGCAAATTTGGCGATCCTCTATATACATTAACACACTTATACAAGTAGATTAGTTATTTGAGTGCCGCTTTAAGCAGAAGCGCTAAAGCACAACAACTACACATTACCTGAAATTACTTGAAAAAGAAGGAATCAACAATCAACAGCTGTGTCGAACGGCCGGCTGTGAAGAAAGTTGCAACATTAAAAACTCATCATGTCAAAATATGACAGACACAGCACCATACGCTAACGGTACTAACGCTAACTAACGCACAAACACGCACGTCTTGATGGCTACATAACGCTGCTGTTGCTGTACTTGGCTTAAGTACACACATGCAGTGAGTTGTTGGTTGTTGCAACAACTTAAGCGCAACTCGGTACGAAAATATTTAATTTTATTAATTAGAAGTGACGCTGACATTATGATAGAACAAAAGGCACACACACACACACACACACAAATGCAAATACATACTTGCAACATGGTCGGGCTTCGGCATGGCTGACGGCGCCTGCTCATATGGTACGCGCATTTGATGAAGCAGTCACATCCTGTGCTACATCTGCACTCCAGTTTGTGTTGCATGCAACAAGCGCTTGAATCTAACCGAATATGCATGCATGTGCATTGCTATATTTGCAACAAAGTTCGTTTGCGTGTTTTAATTAAGTTGCCGTTATGCAAATACATGTACATGTGTGTACACAATGGCATGCATGCAACATCCGTTGTTGCCACATCCACTTTCAAGCACTTTTAGCGAGATGCTGTATTTGCCGCGCTACAAGTGTCGAAGTAAAACATTAGCAAAACACACACACAGGGGCGCACACACTGTTAGTGTGACAAGAATAATACAAATGCTGGTGGTAATATTTCTGCAACAAACTTAGTAACAACAACAGCATGAACAATGATTGCTGCCAACAACAATAACACAGCATGCAGATTCGAACAAAAACAATGAAGTGTTAAATGTAATTTGCTGATAAATACACAGACAATGACAAACGCACATGCAATTGCACTTGCAAGCACACTCACACAGCCATACATGCTGGCAGTTGCACTCACATACACATACACATACACTCCACATTGAGTGCCTTGCAAATACACGAGCGATTTTGTTGCATCAACCAAATGCTATTTACTGTTATTGAGCCAACATTAGCAACAACAACAACAATAACAACACTATTTTTCCCGCTTACACTTCAAGCATTTGCCTAAATTGCAACCTGCCAATATCGTGCGTTTGCATACAGAACAGCTCTGCACTGAATATTGGAGGCTTTGCGAGTTGGTTGCGGATGTGGCACGCAAAATGGAAATGAAAATTGTTGAAAAATTAATTATTCAAACGGATTTAGTAGTAAGTGTTGCACTAACTACTGCTAGTTGGTAAATGGTTGGCAATAAAACGTGTGGGTGTGTGTCTGTGTTTGGGTGTAGGAAAGCTCTTGCTCTCCTCCTGGTATGACGCTTCAATCGAATTTCAAATTGAGACTAGTAACATTGAAAGTGATATGATCAGTGATGTGGAG
Source organism: Bactrocera minax (assembly GCA_021498325.1). Lineage (NCBI taxonomy): Eukaryota > Metazoa > Arthropoda > Insecta > Diptera > Tephritidae > Bactrocera > Bactrocera minax. The sequence goes on from JAKEEE010000023.1 coordinate 3,097,647, forward strand.
GCTATGAAGTCTCTGCTCTGAGGACCAGTAGCGCCAATAATAATTAGTTATTATTTATTTGGAAGCAATTGGGAATTTGAAAAAACACCTAACTGGAAACGAACGAGCTTCGGAAATGAAGTACGCATACGTGCGACTTCATTGGTTCGCAGTGTGCTAGACACTAGTGCTCGAAAAACGAAATTTTGCATATATATTCAATTTCAGCAGGTATAAAGCTGATTTCATATACGCGAAAATCAGCCAACTCTGCCATAACTTACGCAAGTTAATTTTGGGGTTCGTTATATATTTTGACGTTTTAAGACTTTTGAACGCGCTCGCGGCTTTAGAATTGTTGACGGTGATGCACCAGTTCAACGGTCGAAAGATTACCTTCAATGTTTGGCATTACTGAAGACCCAAAATCTTGTATTTAATTGAAAGTTTAAGAATTTCCATTTTATGTAAGCTGACTCATTTAAATTTTGTGCGAAAGACAGCTTTTCCTTTAGTAGAATAACGTGATCCTCAGAACTGCGCTGGTGGAAAACATTCCTTGGCGGTATACAAAATCGGTTCTTCGGTTATAGAAAGCGAGCACATAGCATTTTTTGCCAATTAACTTCTCTGCCATTTAGATTTAAAAAGCAAAGAGCTACAAGAGAGCAAATCACTTGGCTCTATCTTCATAGCTTTTCTCTGAGCTTTCTCTTATATCTGTCAAATTTAAAGCTTAATATGAAGACAAACAAAATATGTTGAAAGACACTCTTCAAATGGAATTCTTTCTACATTTGCCACTGGGTGCACTGTACATGGTAAAAGCAAGGTGTTGTTACAAATTCGTTCAAGGTAAGTGTATAGAGAAGACAATTTCCTGATAGTAAAGTAAAGCTTCACAAGGTAATGCAAATTAAGTAGCGACTTAGTGTAACCTAAATAATTGCGTAGCTCAAGTGCAGGAACACGTTGTAGTGCGCTAGATTTACATACAATGGGTTTTTCTAATACTACAACAAAATTGCATGCAAATGAAGGAGTTCTGTAAGTGGAGAGCATTTGAATCTCTGACGCACTTGTACTAAGGCAGTAGCCACAACAATTTGCATAGACAGAATTAATCTCTCCTGTTGGTATGTGTGCGATAAGAAAATGTGGTTGAAATAAAAAAAGAAATTAAGTCTAAAGTAAAACAAGTAAGGGAGGACGAAGTTCGCGTATAGCCAAAGATTTTGCACTCTCGCAATTTTCAATGATCAAATTCAGGGGCATATTTCTAGGTGTTGACTAAAATTTATATTAAAAAATGTTGCGTACGAATTCAACACATATTATGTAACAAAATTGTGACTGGATTTTAATTATATTTCAACGTATACTTTCACGTACTTTCATTGCCATATTATTATTATTATTTTTGGTTGTTCTTTATATATTAGTTCTTGTATCAAATAATTTTGAATAAAACGAAAAATTGACTGTTTTAGGAATAGAAACAATTCTTTTTTTCCATTTCTAATGTAATAATGATGTTTTCTTAAGTGGACATTTTTTAAATAAATATGTTTAATATGATTAATATACATTATAAAGACCTCAAAAAACAATCGCGATTTTTTGGATATACTTCGACCACGTCGCCACCGGTTAACACTGTTTCCAATCAGAATATGCGCTAAGATATTTGATTAAATTTTTATTTTTGGAATTTTTAACCACTATTCATTTAACTACTAAATCATAAAAATTCAGAATCTGAAAAATTGTCATCAATAATTCTCATATTTGCAATTCAGAAAGACAATTATTCACTTTTTGTTTCAGAATACAAATACAATCGAATTCCTCCATATTGACACTATTCCACACTATTGACAAATATCAGAAAACAAAAATTTTGTTTTCTCGAAAGCCCAAAAGTGGCCATCTAATTTAATTTTGAAACATTTCGCACCTTTACAAACACATACATTTAAACTGCATTGCGCGTTCAATTAAATTACTCATACGCTCCGTCACTCCCATTTATGTGGTACGCTAAGCCTTAAGCATCTTTTGATAATGTCAATCCAATTAATTTCTTGGTAAATTTTAATGCAGAATCAATTAGAGCTTAAGGAAATTTAATTAAACTAATGCAAGTAATCATACAAAGGGAACAAATAACCGCATGTAAGAATTTAATGCAGAAACAAATAAGGAAGGGCTAAGTTTGGGTGTAACCAAACATTTTATATTCTTTATCAAAATTGGGGGCATATCTTTAGGTGTTGACAGATTTTTATCTTACAAACAAGTACGCGACAAATTCGCGACTGGACTATAATCACATTTGGTATATTACTACATTATTTTACAGGTCACTTACTCACACTGTAGGACTTAGGACTTAGGAATATAGGACACTTAGTTTCTATATACAATTTTGCTCTGTAGCCGGAATATTTATATTAAAGTCAATCCAATAAACTCAAATGATGTATGTGACCAAAAAGTTAACCAACCAAACTTATATTAGGGAAAGATTAACCAGTGAATCGGAAATCAGTTTATTAAGGGTTTAAGCTAAGTTGTGTACCGACTCCATTCATATTCAACGCGACACCACATTATGTTTAAGAAAGCATCTCCATTTAATTTCATTAAAATGTCACACATATTGCGCAATATAAACGGTTTAAGGTCAGTTGGAAAGTCGGAAATCACTACATCGGGTATAATGTGGCTAGAGGAAGATCTGGACTGATTGCATTAACTTTTGGTATTACACAAGTATACTTGAGAATATGTTTCCATTCAATGACAACTTACATATTGACCAACATATTCGGCATAAAGCCTGTTATAATAACGAAACTCATTTTAAAACTCATTATAAACTATACTACATTTACTATTATACGTTCTCTTAATTTTGTTAAGATATCTTACATATTGACTGATATGTGTCGCATAAAGTCAACCTGTTGTTTAAAAATTTTATATTAGGTATATGGGGGCTAGGGATAGTTTTTTGCAATTTTATGGCACTAAGTCCACATATTCTCTGGACACATTTTCGGGGGACTTGAAAAGCTTTAATGCGATTTCGACATTTTCTCGACGTGAGATAGGGTATTCCATCAAAGCACTCTTTGTGCAAAATTTTGCTCCTAGGTCTTCATCGATAATCGATTTATATGCCGTAAAGTGAAAGAATCGTATTTAATTTAAAATTGAGATATGTAGGAAGTCGTCCATTTTCACAGTGTAATATAAATATGCAAATATAACGTCGCACCAAATTTGGTTGGAATCGGTACAGCAATTCTGGAAAATATTTTAATTGCCATTATCATTGTGAAATTTAATGCTGTTGACATTTCTCTATAGCGAGTTGGCGAGTTATAACGGGAGTTGGCGTGGTCCCAATTCGATTTCACCAATTTTCATACGATTATACATACAATTATTATTCATATTATACATACATACAATTTACATACATTTACGTACAATTTTTTGTTAACTAAACCTATTAGGGAGCAGGGTCATGGCCATTTTTTTAAAATTGCGACCTCCGGATGCCCCTCCTTCATATGATTCTCGACATAAAAGTCAAGTTTCGTTTCTTAATTGGGAGTTGAGCTATAGTTTAGTTTAATGGCCTTTTTTGTGGGCGTAGCAGTAATCCGATTACGCCCATTTATAACACCAACCTCCTCACAGTGAAATTTCTGACAGGAATTTGTGTTAAGATTTCATCAAAATATCTCAATTAATTCTCAAGTTATCGGATGCAGGGACAGACGGACAGACGGACAGACAAACAGTCACTCGGAATTCTACTCGTCTCGTCATCCTGGTCATATATATACATACCTCTGTGTATATCTCGATTAATTTTAGATGTTACAAACAACTGTTAGGTGAACAAAACTAATATACTCCGTTCCAACGTGTTGCGAGAGAGAGAGCTCTTACTAGAGTTTCTCACTATCAAAGAGGTCGAGGATTATCAAAATTTACTTTCGTTTAACTTTCTCTTATTTGGTTCTTCTTTCTTTCTCTTATGTTCACCTCATAGGAGGGAAATTCCAACTTCTATGACAATTGAGAGAGTTCCGCGAAGCATAGAGGATTGCTGGGTTTTCTTAACAACTCTCATTTATCTTAATGTTGAATTCCTACTGTGGAACCAAAACTATAAATAAGCCTCTTTTATTAGTTTTCTCTTCGTTTTCTTTTTTTATTAGTCCTTCATTCAATGGCTCTTTGGTCATCTTTGATCCAATTGCAGGAGAAGCACACAAGCCTTGACGCTAGCCTTTATGTGATGGAGCATACTAAGAATTGTAAATATGTATAGAATTAATGGGTAGGGTGAGGTGTTACCAATATATGTTTATATGGCTATTTTGCATTTATAATAAGTAGTTCATTCTCAAATATTTTAGAAATATTGTTAAGGTGGCGATCCGGGCCAAATTCGTGCATAAAGAAGCATATGAAATTTTGAAAGCTTAATATTCGCATTGGCAAACAAATCTGCTTGAAAAGAATATTTATTTTAAATTATATGGCAACTCTATGAATACTTTTGTTAGAAAACTTTCCTTTTGACACAATATCAATTATTTTATTAAAGTCTTTACAATTTAGAAAATATTAATTATAAACTACTTATATTACTATATACTACTTATATACCACTCATAATATATATACCGCTATACTACTTAAAATAAGACTACTTATATTCACGAAAAAAATTTGCTGTTCCCTATGATACAATTTATAATGTATTAATTATGTATTAATTATAAACATGTAGTAACCCTAAATAATAAAATGTTTCAACTCGTGCAAAATACATTTCTGGGACTATTTTATAAAGATCATTTTTATCCAAGAGCATTTTTTACCTCAATATCATTAAATTCCATTCATCTTAGAAAATATTAAAAAATATGCTCACCGTATGTGTATTGTATCTTTTATTTTTTTTTTGATTATTAACTTAATACATAAGAATGCTTCACAAATTCTTCATTTGATATACCACCATAATAGCTACTTTTTTCCAACATTCGGAAATGTGTCACTCACTTCCATTTCCCTCCACTTCTAAGCAAACTTCAAAACTGCGCTGCTGCGTTATTCATTGTCAAACACAAATGTTGAGGGTGCGCTGGGGCACAATGATAGAATAGCAAAAACGGCACAAACGCCAACCATGCACGGGCATAATATTTACTTTAAACTTAACAACACACACGTACACACATTGGCATGTGTATGTGTGCAAGCATAAGTTGAATCACACAGCAAAGTAAATGAGGTTAAGGGTCACCAAGTCATTCAACTGGTTTTACCTTAACCTCATTCAAATACGTATATGGTAACTTAAGCGCCTTAGCGTAGACTATACTATTGTGAGGATGTGGTTAGGATTATATATTTGTTTAAACCATTGCATAATTTAGGTAGTAGTAGCTTAGCTTAGTAGTAGCTCTGGTAAATTTAAGCTTACCTCATTTGCATGCAAAGAATGTGTAACACAAACACTTAAATGTAAGCCAATACGAGTTGATGTTTATGTGTGCTTTGGTTTTGGTGTATATAGTGGTGCGCGAAATTCGTGTACGCATTATTCGACATGATATATCTGAAATCCAGCTAGTTGTGCGTGCCAGAGGATTGGTGTTAGCATAATTTTAGGCGCAAAACTAGGGAATAAGCTTTTTTTCTTGTGCTCTGATTTTCGCTGGGATTTTGTAGCAATAATTTTAGCAGCTAATTTGTGAATACATATATTTTTTTCGCTTCCTCATTTCTCTTTCGTCACTTCGCGTTGGCCCACTAACCGCAAAAAATCATTTTGTCCTACTTTTATGCATTGTATCGCCGTGCTTATAACAAGCTGTAATTAAAATATTTTCAGTGAGGAAAAAAAGAGATGAGCAACGCTTGAAAAATCACTCTTTATTCTTGTTAATGAAAGGCGAACCGTGGAAGCGGAAATGTGACAGCGCTATGAGCGAACTAGCGTAAACAGTGTCGCAAAAATAGTGCAACAGCGTTGAAGGGAGACGGCTGAAAATATAATAGACAGATTATTATGACACAACGTAATTTTTTGTACATACATATTTATAATATTTCTCATGCGCCACGTGCCACTTGCCAATTGCATGCATGTTAACACAAATTTTTACACTAGCACACAACAAATGAACATATGAAGAATAGAAAAAAAGAATTATAAATAAAAAACGGTGAGCTAAGCTTCCATATAGTACTAGAGTTGCCGTTTGCTCAGAAAAGCTGGCAAAAAAAGTCACATTTCATACACTCCAACGACCGTCTGCCAGTTGGCACTGGCGCCCTCAATTACTGGTACTCAAGTTCATTATTTGTGTCCTACGAATGAAAATGAGAGCGAAAAAGTTGATGAAAACAACAGCAACCAGTCGCAGGACATATGATTTAATGAGATATTGCAAGAATAAGTACGGAACACAGTGTAAGACATGAAGCAGCAGTTGATGCGCCGAAAAGTATGCTAAGAATCAGGCAGTGGCCGCATTTCAACTGTCATTTGCAGTCGACATTTCATTATATGTATGGTAGCTACGCTTTTTGCTATTTTTTCCAGCTATGTCATTTTCATGCGCTCGCTCTGCTCCTCTACTACTTCATTGCGCCATTTTATTATTCGACTGACACAATTTCCGTTTCGCCCATTTCCGGCTTCAAATCTATGTGCATGGTAAGAATAATCTACATATACATACATACATTTACACACATGTTTGCATATGTGTAAAGTAGCACGAAAATGAAAAATTATAGAAAATAAGCGAAAAAATGCCCGAGAGGCATATTTCAGCAATCACTTTTATTGCCTGCCATATAGCGCTTGTGCAAATGTATTGTCTGTGGAGATAGCTTTGCTGATAGCTCGACTCGACAGCAATGATATGACTTTTAATATAAAGAAAGTTAAGACTGAATAAAATTAAGGAAGGAGGAGAAAATCTTCTGTGATAGGTATGACCGAAATTTGGGTCAATGTATTTCAGTTAGTAAGGTGCGCTTAATAGCGGGTTTTCACTGCCGATCTCATTTTTTTTAAATAGTTCCTACATTTTGTTGCTAAAATTACTATTATGCGCCTAGTTATCAATTTTCGGTCTTATATCTCTAAAACTGAAATTTTAATAAGCATTCAACAGGATGAACAGAATGTTGAGAACATATTAGCTTGATTTCTCGAACATTTTCTTTGCTATCTAGATTGGAGCAGTTTTTCCCCTAAGTTTCATTTTGGAGATATTCTGATCTAAATTCTTACGAATGTTTTATTTATTATTATTTTTATTGTTTCAGGTTCGAACTCTTTAATGGATGAATTTTCGTTGGGGTGTCTATTAGAATTCCAAAGTCCTTATGTTTACATATTTCAGTTTCTAACCTCTTTTACGACTCATTCGTCTACCTTGTTTTTATCTCCAAATAACAAACCCTTAGACGTTACGCTTCTGTTACGAATTTGATAATTAAAATCATTCCCTCATGCTTACAGAAATTCGTTTACTTGCCACTGTAGTTCGGCCGATATTGTTTCGACGACCGTGACTAAACAATACCTTCTTAAGTTTGTTTTTGCCAGAGAACCGATGTGAGAGTCGAATTTCGATGATACTCATACCTATGTAAATTTTCCGCCTTCGACTTGTGGTTCAAAATACTGGGAATATGCTTTTCTTCACACTAAACGTGAACAATGTGATTCTTGTATTTCGGTTCATTGGACACCACGTAATGTGGTTTACATATGCAGCCTATGTATCAACAAAGTGTATTGAACCTATCACAAATTGATTTGGCACTTGCGATGGCCGATTACCAGGATTTCTGAAGAATCAAGCGTATAGCTTTGTAAGGGACAGTGAATCTGCATCTAGGGAAAGACGAACCTTGTTAAGGTCGAGAAGCTTACTATATCTCTTCTGATCTACCTGGCATCATAAACCGGACCATACGACTGCTGAAAGACAAGCTGTTTTCCAGTGCTTGCCAAGCTTACGAGAAGCCTATACATTCAGTAGTAAAGTAAATCAGGCAGGCACGTTCCGACGTGTACCCATTCTGCTGATAATGAGACATAAGTGCGTTTTCGTGTAGGCTCAACAGCTCTTAACCTTCCTTTGAAAGATATTTATCTCGAGCTCAGACATGTTTATCAGTCGTAATTCATTAGAGGAATGCTTCTTTTTTTTTTGGAAAATTCTGAAACCGAATTCCATTGCCATCTATAGAGTCCGACAGCTGCATACTATTAACCAAAATCGAGCACGATTTTTTTGCCACTATCTGGGTGAGGGATCATGAGTCCATCCCAAGCACATTCTTGGTTATGTCATAGAGAACACAGACTTCCTGATATCAAAAGCTTGGAAGCGTCACCACTACTTATGCGGTTTACGTGACAGAAGAGGTCATGATATAACATATGTGGTTTTAAAACACAAGAAGAAGAATATGATTTCTGGCAAGACTGTGATAATTAGATTCCCCAAAATCAAGAGAAAATCCTCACCTTTGCTTCGGTGATCGTATTTTTTCTCGGAATATCATTAAATTTAAGTTTATGCCATACAATTACGGTACAATAAGTTTAGCTCGTGCCAATGATCCGTAAATCGATTGTCAGCCATTCAAATGCAAAACAATTGATTACACAAATAAAAGCGGAGTGTGGAAATAGACGCATGAAATCGATGCGCCGCATTGTTGGACAAAAGAAATTATGCAAAGAATTGTGGCGCAAGTTATAGAACGATGCAGAAAGCAGCTTAAGTCGCGTGTGTGCCTGTCTTCCGAAGAAATGCTAAAAGCTGCGGCTACGGCTCGTCCGAGCGCGCTATAAAGCTGTCTGCTAACAAATGCTTCAGTAAGTTTAGCTCAATTGAGTTCCAGCAACTCCTCTTTATATTACTATACATCATTGTGGTACTGGTGGTCGCTAACTGACTGACTGGCTGACAGTCATTCGTTTTAATGATGTACATGGCGAATGTCCTTGCTCAATTTCAATATATATATTTTTTTTCTGCACAAAAACGCTGGAATTATTTTATTTTTATTTCTCCTTTTTTCAATACCGTTTTCCTTTTTTTTGCTTTCTTTCCTTTTGCGGATGTGTATTTTTTGCAGGCGTTTCTAATGAAACGCAGACTATTATCCTTCGGAAGATAAGTTCAACGTTTCTGTTGTCGCTGAGCATCTGAGCTCGAATATGGCCTAAGTTGACACTTAAACTGGTATTCAGCGCGAAGATATGTCGTTGGACAGTTTTGTCATTTCGCACATTTTCTATGAGACTTTGCCTTAATACTTTCGCAATCTATCCTACTCTTTCTCGCTCTCGCTGCCTCTCCCTCCTCCTCTCGCTGTTTTACAAAATAACTACTTTTTGCTCGCCTTAGTTGGAAGTATCCTTTTTTCCTTTTGTTATTACTAGCGACTGATAATGATTGGGCATTTTGCTTCGCACTCCGCTCGAAAGAAGCACAGCTAAACACTAGCATATATACCTAAACTTACATACAAACATATATCACAATTTTGGGGGGTATTTGGGCTACTTTCCTGTCGTCCTTTCGTCGCGTCTTTCCGCGTACCGTTCAAGGCGACATTACATAATGAGGCGAGAAGTACTTGAGGAGCGTGTTAGACGGTATAAAAACAACGCATTTACCCCGATGAGTGGGATCTCCGAGTCAGCAAAGCGGTAGTGTTTAAGAGTAAATGGAAAGCGATTGGAGGTAAGTGGGCGGATGCGGATGTGGATGTGTAGGCAACTGTGCATCCATAAGTAGAAAGGGAAGTAATTGTGACATTTTGTCGGTGTTTTCGCAAGGGTTTGCCATTCGTCCCAAATAATGGTGGTGGTAAGCGAAGGGCATTGCTCATTTTGAAGTGATTGTGATTTTGAGTAATTTACGCCTTCACTGAAGTGTCGTGCTCACAATGTGAATGTAACTTATTCGCTTGCTACAAAACGCTCTTGTTTTATATATTGAAATATAAGGAGGAGCGCTTCTGCTCATTTTATTATCATTTGCTTCAATGCCTCTACTTTTACTTAATGGCAGTGTTCTTTGAAAATTGTTTGCTGTAATTTAATGGCAAATATATACTTTTGTAATGTTGGAAACACGATTAAAAATATGGAATGTGATAGTCCGCACTACCAAGAATAAAGATTTATTACTTCTGCATAGTAAAATGTATAGTAGTATAAGTAATGTGTATATGTCCATGTGTGTGCATGGACTTTCAAAATCTACTCTTATATTTCATCTTTGACCTGTTTGTTTTTAGTCCAGGAAAAATATAGTTTTACAAGAATATTTTCGAGTACTTAAGATGTTTCAAATTTTAGTAAAGAGAGAGAGAGCAAAGAGTTCTGTACTTCACATATAGTGAGATAAAGCTGATCGTATGATATCTCCCATTTTTTCGACCTAACTTATATGATATTAGGTCAACATAAGATGAACTTTTACTGCTTCACCTTCAAGACAAAGGTCTCTCCTCCATACAAAAAGTAATGAGTATAACTTTTTAAACCAATACCAATCTCTTACTTGAGAATATTAATGCTTAGAATGTCGATATATATTTATTTTTATAGACCAGTTTTGGACAGCTCTGTTATCTTTTTTCACACAAAAACAACATTGTAGCTGTTCAATGTGTTCATTATTTTCATTCATTAAATTATTATGTGTTATTTATAATATTATAATATTAGATTATTATGTGTTCATTCATTAAATCCAGTGAATTTATAGAAAAACAAGAGAGCAGTATAGAAAGAGAATCTCACTGCATTCTCTGAAGGTACACCCAGCCCTAGGCGGGTGATTGATATAGATGATGAAAGGGTTAATGAAAATGTTAATTTATAGTTTGGATGGAAATATATAGTGCCATGTCGAGAAAAAACATAGCATAATGGTCTGAAGAAAAGCTTTCGAAAAGGAATCTTCAATTAAGATATCTTATCAGAACTTAAGTGTAACTGTTTCTGACATTTTAGTCGTGATTTACATTCACAGCACTCTGAATAACCGAAGCAAATGTTGGAATTTCGTTTTCATATCGGAAGCGATCTTTCTTGCGGGGACCTCCTAATAATGTTTTAGTAAAAGCAAAATTGTACTGAGCTTAAAAGAATGCTACTGGAATAAGATTAATAATAAAGAAAAATCTGTTTTGAGCAGTAGAGCTAGAACAACTAATTTCCTAATGTTTCTCTAGCATTTTTTTCACTTTGTGGTGGTCTTAGACATTGATTCTATTCTCTACAAATTTTATTATCTATTTGTCCAGTTGAAGAAATAAGGGTTATTGCTATTAGTGTTACCTGCTGTTCGTTAAGTGCACCCACACCCCTTTGCTTATATCCTAACTATCTCTTAAAGTGTTTTACTTAATTGCTCCACACTCGTAATCGTTGCAGCTCGAGTTTATGCGACACACCTGTTGCCTCAAAGCATTATCATGACAAACTTATTTAGTAAAGCTAAAATAGGCAAACAAGCGATTTGTGTACGGAATATGCAATGCAAAGACGAAACATTATCCTATCCTTATCACAACAACATAAATACAAATATAATGGAGGGGCGCAGCTTAGCGCTCCTCGCAACAAAAGGAAACTGCCATCAAAATAAAACACATAACAGTAAAAAACATTTAGATGGCAACCAAGTGTATGAGTGTAAACTATGTGTAAGCCAACTAAAATCATCAGTGATATAAGAAGGGCAGAAAGGTAATGGTGGAAGAAATGGAAATATAGCAAAGGGTGTGGGGAAAATGATGTAATTGGTGGGAGGGCTGTGTTCTATTCGTTTTGTTCTTATAACCCATTTTATTATAATAATTTAGAAGAGTCAAAGATAGTAAAAACAAGCAAGGGCTAACTTCGGGTGTAGCCGAACATTTTATACTCTCGCAATTTGCAAGAATCAAAGGTGGAGAAATGCATTCAGGTGTTGGGAACAGGTTTTATTAAAAAATGTGGCGTAAGAATTCAAAATTTGTTATTGAATTTTTTATTAAAATTTTTAATAGATTTCAATCATATTTGACATCGTATTAACTCTAACCTTAAATCAAATGCTTATAATGTCTAAGACTAATGTTGCCTAAGACAAATCATACATACTCATGATATTAGTGCTATTAGTGCAAGGTACGACAGCCACAATTTTTATTACCAAATGACAATATTATTTGAAATATTCTTATTCAATTTTGTTGAGACAGCTTCTATGGAGATATCCGCGACATAAACTCCACCTAAGGGGCAAAATTTAATATATTGTGTATTCGAGGAAAAATTTAACCAGAGGCAAGAAAGTCACTATCTTGGAGATACGGGTTTTGACCACCGATAACCGACCGGTAACCGACCGATAACCGACTAAACCAATTTCACCCATATACGGTGCCAAGCGACATTACGGAGAAGAAAGCGCATCGTTCCTTCAAAATATCACACGTATTGACTTATATAAACGGTTTGGAGTCAGCTATCAGTCGGAAATCAATATATTGGATGATTGTATAAGCAGATCTTTTGACATTAAACTAAAGTATGCTCAAGAACATATTTCGACTTGCGGGTAATTCGTATAACGATTTCACTAATTTTCATCACCAAACTATAGCATATTCAAATTCCTATGTTATATACGTTCATTTAATATTGCTAAGGTATTTCACATATTTACCGCAATCTACCGGTGTAGAGCCCATCGGAAGTTCAATATTCATGTACAAGGTATAAGAGGCCGATATATATGGAATGAAATCACCCGGAAGTTCGAAAATGTTTATATTAAGTGCATGGAAGCTAAGAGAATTATTGACCAAATTTTATCTATCTTTGCCAGAAAGGCGCACTATTACCAGAGAAAGATGCTCTCTGAATTTCATTAATATATCTCACAGATTGACCGATATTTTTGGTAAAAATCTAAATGTAGACACTGAGGCGTGGTCCATCTGTAATGCCAACGTCCTCAGAGTGGCGAGGAACATGCGTACCAAGTTTTGTAAAGTTATCTTTATACATCTTACTGCATGGAACAGACAGACAGACATCCGGACACCCTGTGGTAACATATTGCGAGAGTATAAAAAGCAATTCGCGAAATGTTGGTCTAAATCAGATTCCCGAGGAATTAAAATTATCATTTGTAAAGAAAACAGAGTAAAAAGGAATACGGAGAAAGGGAATAAGGAATAATGAAAAAGGTTTTTAATTTACACATATTTTGAAAAAGGGTGGCCACCTTTTACGGAAAGTAAAACTAAAAATTATGAAAAAATTAAGCTAAGCAAAAGCTACATGCTACATGCAACGTATATTCGACCTTTTAGAAAGACTTCCGAAGAGTTCCGAAGAGATGACATATATTAGAGAAGTTAAGGAAATTAGTTACCACCTATTAAAAAAAGTAAACTTGGCAATATTACAAATTGAGTTAAGACTTGGACGCCATTCAAAAAATGTTCCGGTATGTATTCTGAAAGGTTTTAATTTGAAAAGGATTACAATTTGAAAAAAAAAAAATTTTTTTGTTCTAGTGGCCTTTGGTTAAGAAAGATTTTCGAATAAAGTTGCCACATAATAAAAAATTAACTGTACTTAGGAATAGAGTAGGTCAGATGTCCGAAATTTTTATTGAAAGTAAATAACGCATAGGAAGATCATTTAATTATAATTTTCTTCGGAACAGAATTGCCAAGTAAATAGCTACAAAAAGAAAAATATTCTATCGCAAGTGGTTTGTATCCAGTGATACAAGTTTGTTTGTAGTATTGTATAGTTTGTATCCAAAAAAAAAAAAAAAAAAAAAAAAAAAAAAAAAAACAAAAAAAACAAAGACTGCGAAATGTCAAAAATTTCCCGGAAAGCACCGGCAAGCATCAGACAAAAGTGCCAAATTACTATTGCTTTCACTATACTTCGCGTCGTTCCACGAGTTCCTTTTAGCAGTAAAACAACATTTATCGCACAGTAAAAATTTGCAAATATTCCAAAAACTGCGAAACTCATCTAAATGTGCGATTTAGTGTATTACTGTAAAGCACAAGCATTGAGTGATAAACAAGAAAACGGAAGCAGCGCTGCTGGCATGCGTAACGCGCAATAGAAAGATGTGCACTTGTGTCGGTGGTTTGCGAGTAGTTGAAGTGGCTTCGAGCAATAAAAATGCAGAATAAAGCTGTTGGGTGCGAATGCGTGCCGAAGGAATGCTGAAGGAATTTCAAAAGTGTCAATGTGTATGCGCGTCTATGCATGTGTGAGTGTATGCGCCCATATCTTTGAGTGTAATTCATGTAATTCGCTCACAGTCACAAGAACAAGCTTTTATTGCGTGCAACCAACTTCTTTAGAACTACACACATATACATATATTCATATATATACAATTATTGTTGCTCTACATACACATATACACACATACATATATAGTTGCACACATAAAATTTTTATACTTTAGTTCTTATTATTTCTGCGGTGTCGCGTTGTACACTGAATACGTTAGTAACTGCATAAAACAAATTGCCACCAGAAATACGTGACATTTGTTGCAGTCACCATAAAGTTGTTGAGAACATGTCCTTCCATGAAATGAAATAGAAGCTGCGCGTACTGAGAGCACACAAGTGACAAATGATGGAAGGGTTGGGCGGGTCGGTGTAAAAAAACTGCATGGGTTCAGATACGACAAGAAAAGTCTTAACAAGACAAGACATCATGCTGACATGATTGCATAAGCTAATCCCACTTGACTGAGTGCACGGATTAGTTTAGATTAGCAGCATTGTAAAGTGCAGAGATGAAAGCGTCGGTTATAAATTATGATCCTGCATACGTACGCACAACATAATCAGTTATAGCTACTTCATTATTGTTCATCAGTTCATATGTTGGCTGATATTATGGACGAATATGTGTATTAGAAAATCGCGTGGAAAGAGGGTCGTGTGTTCAAGTCTGGCGAGTATCAGACTCAATCTCAAATTATTATTATTGTATAAATTCTTTTAACAACAGCTTTCTCATGGCAAATAAAGTCCACCATTCGTGCAAAGAAAGTTTACACTTGACTTTTCTCAGCCGCAAGCAGTCGGTTTAAAAGTACGGTCGGTTTAAAAATACTGGAAACACGGAAAGCTAGTCAGAGTTTAAATGTGTGCTTCCAATTCTCAACTCTTTTAATCGCTTTATAATCGAATCTTTCATTTATAAACAACTCGAAACTCTATTTTATTAAACAAGCTGTTGTTAATTAACTTTTCCTCTAGAGAAGCACCATTAGCACTTCAGCGAATTTTATCTAAGAACATATTCACTAACGATGGCCATCGAAAAAAACGCGCAGATTTGTAAAGAACCGATAAAAAACTTTGTTTCACTATTTTCATGGATCGCTTGCTATATAATTTCCTTGTTCAGAAAGTACTGATTCATCCAATTTTTTATTATTATTTTTTTCAAGATAATGTTTAATAACCACTTGCTATTATTAGCGCTTCTCATTGGTCACTCAAACCGCTTAACAAGAGTTGGTGGTTAACAAAAGAAACCCAAGTTGGCCTTTCTTTAGCAAGGTTATTGCTGCTGATATTAATTTCAATAATGTACGAAGTACTCTACAACAGCCACTTCGAGATTATTTTAGTTTTGCGTTATTATTAGTCCTTACGTTATTATTTAGAAAAGAAAAAATATATTTAAAATGCTCATTAATCAATTATTTATTTTTTTAGGTAATCTAAATTTTTAACTTAACGTTTATGAAGAAACTATGTGAGTTTTATACATATTTTTATACAAGGTAACTCTAAGCTATTAATTTGAAGCTTTTTCCTTTAAATTTTTTTTATTTTAACTATAGTTTTGATATTTTAAATATTTTTTGAGTTAAATATTTATTTTTATTATTACAGAAAAAAAAATGGTTATCATGCGACATCAATAATTGGTATCCATAAAATTCAAATTTCTGATTTATTCGGCACCCCTATTACACTTTTGATTTCATGCCACACAATTATAAGATTGATAACATATAAACCTATAACCAGTTCCAGAACTCTACCAACAACTTTCAAATATAAGATTTATAGTAGTTTAAATGCATATCAAAAATCTTATTACTTCTCTCTGTGGTACGAAGTTATATTCACAAATCTTTTTATCCACTTCATGTATATAAAATCATAAATTTCACCTTTTCGTTAGGCCCCTTTTTGATTTTAAGTCCGTGCTAAAACGCACTAAAACGCCCAAATCACTCTTAAGGCTAAATTAAAGCACAGATGTGACTTGAAAGTAAATTTTCAAGCAAACAATTCAGCGCTGGCTCTTATTCATCTACCTCACAGTCTTGCTTACCTTGCAAACGGTCAAAAAACACTGACTCATTCTAAGTTTTCTTTGCTGAAAATGCAAAAAATATATTTAAATGTTTTACTAAAAAATAGTGAAAATATTCCCAAATGGCATGACACATCAGAATAAACCGACAACGGCAGCTGAAATGCTTACGTTCGACATTAAACAAAGGCTGCCTGTGCGTGTGGGGAGCTACTGAATACTTGTGTGTATAAGAAAATGTGTGCAACATTTACATATAAATATGTATTCCTGTGTCCTGAAAAGTGGTATTATATATTTTTATCTAATGTGTATTTAAGGGTGGTCCGTAAATGCAGCTTGAGTTGTTTCATACTTGAGTTACTAAAGCTTCATTCCCAAAATCATTAACAATAGAGGGAAAGACATCAAATAAACATTTGGTTCCAATAGGGCAAGTCTTTTAAAGCTCTAAGTCAAAGCTTCTAATTTGAACTTGAATTCCTCTGCGGTAGGATCTAACCATTGCCATTGTATAAGAATATTTGCATGTGATATCTTTGAACGAATTACACTGAAAAAAAAAACTATTCCATTAGATTGTTTTTAGAACAAACCGAATATACAAAAATATAACATGGTTGCATGCTTGCCTGTTCGCCGCACTAAATATTTACGTGACCTCGACTATGGTTAGACTGCTACAGAATACTTTTGTTGTTTTAATAGAATCCAAAGATTATAATTTTTTTTTTTTTTTTTTTTAAATTTCTGCTGGTATATTTTACATTTTGCTGCGTTTTCCTGTAAAATTTGTTCCACATATTTATGTATTTATGCTTGTGTAGAAATGGTAAGAAGGAGAGTAGAATGTTGCCGCTGAAGTGATTTGTTTGAAGTTTTTCCTTTTTCAAACTTCTGCACCAGCTGAACTGAGGGGAAATGGCCAAATGGTTGCAAGTGTCGCCACAGCCGCATTAACACATACACATGCAAGGCCCCAAAAAATTAAAACATAAAAAAAAATTATTTCCACTCAAATTCACGCGGTCGCTTTAAAAGCATAGTAAGCGCTAGAAGTTAGTGAACATTTCGGCCCTATATACGTAAGCGCCGCCTACCGTCTAATCTCGCCGCATTACAAAAATTTCGAGCATTCACACATGTTCATATGTATATGAGGAGCTTAAGCATACTAATGTAGGAGCGACAATATTTGGAGACTAGTTTTTCCAACACCCACCACTCTTTTGGGCCTAGCAAGCCAACAGGGAAAACCGCAAAGTTTTGAGAAGCAATTCTGTTTGGTTTCTCTGCTGTTTTGTGGGACGGGAAACTTTCGCGGATGATTAGCATTTTTGAAAAATGGAATATGGGAATTTGGGATTTAATGTGGCGTAGCAGCAATTCCAATATGTATATATACCACCACACCACACCTACCACATATAAATTAGTAACAATAAATGAGAATTTTTGTTGCTATATCAAAAGTAAGTGTACGTTAAATTCAATCTTAAATCAACGAAGTTAAGATTTTCATGCCAAGAAATACATTCAGTCAGCAGTTGCACAAGTTGGCTATAACAGGTTTGTTCTTTTGGTTCTTAATCGAGTGAAAGCTTATGAAATCTATGACAATGCTTCAATAAAAAAATAATAAAAAAATAATAAAAAAATAAAAAAAATAAGAAAAATAAGAGACATAAGAGTCAGACATAAGAGAGAGACACAATAAGAGTCATAAGATACCTGATGACTGAGCCACTGAGTCTGGTGAAAACGCCTTTTCCAACCTGAGGATTCGTATTGGTACTTAAACCAACTTTGTGATATTAGAATGATAGTAAAGTATAACCGCTACCAAATGTCCCATATTCATCAAGCTTACCATACTTATTTTTGAAAATATGAAATCACTCAGCAAAAAATATAGCGCCTTAGCCAGTTGGAGGCAAAATATTTAGTCACTAATTTGTCAAGGGACCACAGATATGTACCCAAAATTAATTTTGAAGGCAGCGAATGTCTTTTCTCTTTCTCTTTTGAGAATCACATGTGAGAA
This sequence comes from Bactrocera minax, assembly GCA_021498325.1. NCBI lineage: Eukaryota > Metazoa > Arthropoda > Insecta > Diptera > Tephritidae > Bactrocera > Bactrocera minax. The sequence continues at coordinate 3,116,129 of JAKEEE010000023.1, forward strand.
GGCTTCTTGGTTATCATTAACCTGAGATATAGAATGGGCAAATCGATTTTCTAATTCTACAAATCGATAACTTGACGTTGACCGAAATTTTAAATTGTTCGAATAGTTACCCACCTTTATGGTTTTTTGTGTTGCGATCGAGGGAGATAAGTTTATGATTGGTTTCACTAAGTATCCAGGTTAAATTCTAATGTGCTGAATAATCCGAATCTGATTATCAATGAAGCAGTGGCATTTTTCTTGAAGTTTAATCGTTTTTGAGGACCTTCACCATCTCATCATCTTTCAAAAGAAGATCTCAATCTTTGGAATCCTTAAAAGAGGATATCCACTTATTGTTTAGACATTATTTTATTGCTCCGTATCACAAAAGTTAATATTTCAACTAATGTCGGAATTCCAATACTGCTCTTAATTAAATGAGCTCCAACTTTATAGTGTTTCAGTACTTACACAATTTATGGAAGCAATTTTTCCTTGGCCGATACATAAACTTTTATCACTTTTATTTAAAAATTGGCAACCCTGTTCGTATATTTAAATTATTTTTACATTCATTACTAACTTTCAAGAAATCATTTGAGTCTTGTTAAAAAAGTACTGCTATAAATTCTCAATTTCAATCATGTCGACAGATGGTAACTCTACACTCTTCCAATTCACTTAACCTTATCGTCAAAATTGTCATTTGCCTAGTAGCGTTAATTTGCAGACTTAACGTATAAATCAGTGAAGCGAAAAATTATATACTTGCACTAACTTTCTACTCTCCAATCATTCGACTCACTAGTGGCTAAGTCACCGTTATCATCTATCCTCATCACCTTTAGCTCTTCATCAACTAGGATATCATACTTTCTTTAGCGTCCTTTTTGTGTTATCGTTTCCATTTTTGCCTGACTTACTTTTGTCAAAGTTATTTCTGCTTAATATATATAATTGTATGTATGTTGTTTTGTGTGTGCTTTATATAAAACTTTTGACTATTTTGTAGGTGTGCGTGTGTGTGGAGAGCACATATGCTAAGTGTATTTACATATCCAAATATTTCGAAAGCCTATTTATGCGCCTGTGTGTGTGTATGTGCTGTGCGTACATATGTACGTGTGAGGATTTGCACCAGTGTGGCATTCAGCTTGGCACGGAATTTTGTTGTTGTCTTCGCCGTGTTTTGACATGTTCGTAGTTAACAAAATGTTTACATTTTCCAAATTGTTTGGCGTGTCAACAGCGAATTTTCAGCGGTTGAATCACAAAGGCGCATTTGCGACGCGCCAAAAGTCGCGAGTTTCGAGTCGTGAGAATGTGTATATTTTGGTGCTTTAAAGGTGCGGTAGTACGGGTTGTTGTCTCTAGATGTGCGAGGTGAAAGGCAGTAATATGTTGCTTTTTTTGAGTTTTTTGAAAATATAAAATATTTGCATGTGTCTTGCTTTATAAAGCTGTGTTAATAAACTTGGAGATTCAATGTAATAATTAAACCGACAAACTTATTTGAACTGCAGCTAAGTCAGGAACTTAATACTTGATTGGACCTAAATTGATGTAATGCCCTACAATCAAACACATAAAAATCTTATCGAATTTTATCAGAAGCCCTGGTGCTTTTAAAGCTCACAGCTATTATATTTAAGTTGTAATAACTAATCACATTTCGTACTAAAACGACTTCTTCGACATTTTTGTGATTGCTTGACTCTTCATTGTCTGAGCACGCAACAAAAATATAGATACCAGAAATGAAAAAATACGCCATGTTTTGGAGTTTTTCTCCAATAAAGGTAAAAACGCAAGCCAGGCTGCTGAAAAATTATACTGTTTATGGTACTGATATTGTAACAGTCAATCATGCGCCATTTCGGTTTCGCCGATTCCCTTTCGATAATTTTGATGTCAAAGACGCACCACGACCTGGAACTCTATTTCGTGTAACTGAAAATGTTATCCAGATAAATTGGAACATGCCACTCTCTCTTTTTACTCTTTTACAACTCTTTTTTACAAAAAAGCGAACTATTGACCAGATTTCACTTTAACCGAATGTACTTAGGCAAATGCCAAGTTATTCTTTTAAGAGATGAAGAATGCAAGACATCATTGTTATTTGTGAAAGCACTCTGTTTTGAGGTACTCTGCCATTGGGAGCGAAATTTCGGACATAACACCAAAGTTTTTGAAAGGGCTATTTCTTCTCAGTACAGTATCTCGCCGTCCAAGGAGCGAAATTTCGGACATAACACCAAAGTTTTTGAAAGGGCTATTTCTTCTCAGTACAGTATCTCGCCGTACAATTCCCTGAAAAATACAACAAAAGAACTACAGTTCCTTCTTTAGCTCGTTCTTTGAAAGAACTATGGCTACTAAGACTGTCAAAAGTTATGCTATTGACTCATCTGACAGCTCGCTTGTTCGCTCTTGATTACATTTTACAGTTATAATTAAAGAGAGAATAGGAATTCACGATGAACTTTTATAAACAATATTCTCCAAAACTCTACTCATAACTTTAAATTGCCCAGGCTATTCTTCTCAACTTACTCATCCATAGCGTCTTTCTATTCCTCTCTTCGATTTTCTTGTAGAGAGTGTATGGTGACTCATGCTGCCGTTTTCTTAAAAACTTCCTTTTGCCTTTTGCTAGCACACTTGAAGCGTCTCTATTTGCCCGTTTCAACTTGTCATTGCTTTGTGGTTTTACATTTGGAAGAACCTATAGATCATATAAAACCCCAAAAGACGAGGAAATCAAGGCAGTCGGCTGTATAGTCGCAAAGTTGAACTCTTTATGCCTTAGTATTTTTCTCGTCCTCTCCATGCTCTAAGTTTTCTAAGCTCCGTTACTCAAAGCTAAACCTAACCTGCAGCATAGTTGAAGAGGCATAAGCTTTTAAGTCTACATATTTCATAATTCCATGCTTTTGCGTAGCAATTGGTAGCAAAATGTGCAACATAAATATTTCGTTGCATAAATAAATGCACAGTTGCAAGAATTTATACAGTTATTTGTGTGTGTGTGTGTGTGTGTGTGTGTTAAATATGAATTCTAACACTCTTATGAAACACGTCTGCCAACCACATGAATTTTTTACTGCCGCAGTGCTGTGCATTTAATGAATAGCCAGCAGGTGCTACCGACGCGCCAAGTATTTCAAGTAATCTGCACTGTTGTTGTACGCGTAGCCGATTTGCAACGTTTTTCCGTGAACACGACGTAGGACAAGTGCAAATGTATTTGAGAACATTCTTGTATATATCCATATTAATATAACTATGTATCCACTTGAATATTAGGGTGGTCCATAAAAAATCAAACAAAATTTTTTTTCTAAAATGCCATTCTCAGTTGATTATATCTGGTTTAAAGATACCATTTCTAAATTTTCGGTCCAACTGCTGAGGATTAAGTCCTCTAAGATCCACCATAATGCATACTTTTTGCATAAATAATGTCAGCTTATTTGTATGTTTATATTTGAACAACTGATTTTGCTCTTTACTTAACTGCTTTATTCACAAATACACTCTCATATGTGGAAAGTGCGAAGAAATCATAAAAATATCTGAAATTTTCCATATATCCTTTGGCAGAACGTAGCAAAGTCACATATGCTCGCGAGCAGAAAAAAATATATATATACATATATGTTGGCATGTAGACGAATGGTTGAGATGGAGTGAAAGAAAAATGTTTAATGCAATTTATTATGACAACGGCTGTGATAGCAAAGCACACACCAGTGCAACAGCAACAACAACAACACATATGCATAGAGGATATCAAGTATTTATAATGGCGGCGTCACTGAAACATGCTTATGCGGTGTCGTGTCCCATACGCCTTTCCATATACATTCCATGTAGGGCACTCGAAAGCATAGTAAATGCACGGCTAGCTCCTCAAGTACACCCCAAAGAGAAGTTGTGCATCCGCATAATAAACTCCTGACGCATAAGTGTGCCAACACTGAGTTTTTTTTTTTTTTTTTGTTGTTTGTGTGTTTACTGTTTTCGCTTTTTGTTTATGATTATCGTCTGCATAACCGTTATGTTTTATCAAATCTACTAGGTGTAGCTATTAAGGTAGTGGGATACAGCCGAAGTGGAAGCTAATGTTGTCAAGAGTGATCCGCATTATTCAGATTATCCCAAAGAGGGCATTATGCTAAAAACCATTCTCGAAACCCCTGAATCTTTCGAAATTTCTGAAATCTTCTATTACAACTGAACGAATTGGCACATTTACAAAAGCAGAAACACATCTTAACCATCACATATCGTTGACCAAAGTAGTAAAAATCCGCAGCGAAACTGCACCAGAAAACATATTCTAAGTAAAGTTCAAGTAGGCCTCAAGTTCGTATCACTCACAAAGATACTTGAAAATTGGTTAAACATGGTGTGATTTCATTTTTCAGAAGATGAACTTGATTATGATGATGAGATGAGATGTTCTGCGAAGCATAATCGATCCGAAATTATAATTATTGGTAGATAGGCATGACGTGTCGGGCAGAGCGGTCCTAATTTTTAAAATTCCGTAATTAAATGCGATAGAAAGATTACTTTTTTTTATTAATTTACTGACCTCTCTCACAAATTTCACATGCTCCCTCAGGTGATTGCTTCCAAAGCTTAATGGAAGTATCTTTTTGAAAATTATAAAAGTCCTTTGTAAAAGCCCATTTTATTTCAAAAGGTGTATTTGCGGATAAAAAAAATTATGTCTTATAGCACAGGAAAGGCAGCTTAAATAAGACCTCGTTGAGGTGTCAACGCCAAAATTAATATCTCGAACCTTAAAAAAACCACAAAATGCATAACTGAATCCAACTCATCAAGAACGGCTTTCTGGATTTTTGCGCTTTCTGAAGCTTTTATTCAGCATGATACCTACGCCATTTGTGTCTTGAACGACTTCTCCTAAAAATCGGCACTCGAACTGGAAAGAGAAATTTCACCCACACTGTGCGGAACAACGAAATACTCTCGCAGCCATCGCAGGTATAAAGAGCAATATTTGGATATACGGGTATAGTAAAAATGCATATACTATATTAAACTTTTACTGCCCACCTTCGTATTATCCAATAGCTACCCCTCGTATTTTCTTCGTTATTCTTTTCAATTTTAACGCTGCTGCGCTTTTTGAGCTTCTCCACGCATTAGAATGCATGAGTAGCACAAATGTGACGTTGTGACGATGTGACGCTGCATAAGAGGTGCTTAATTTTTTTTACAAAGGAATTACATATACATAAATATGAGAGAATACAGATAGGGCCCAAGTACAGTTAAAATCTTAAACGCGAAACGATCAATTATATATCATTTCACAACTTAATTTGTTAAAACAAATATTCATGCCACCATTAGATAGTTTGTCTTTTTATAAAATTGAAGATATTAAATTTTGTTATAAAAATTCTTTATTAGTTTTGTTTTTACAAGCTATAAATTGTTGGTTGAGAGAGACATTGCATGAAGAGGCAGGTCGCTTTGCCACTACAATTGCCCCAAATCTGAATTTTTATTTAATTATTATTCGATATACATTTGAGTTTCTAAATGTGAAGGAGAAAGATCGAAGGAGTGAACACTGGTTCGGTCTTATTAAGCGATTTTGATGAAATCGCCACAATTCTCATTTGGTTATGTTTGATCTTATAAAGATATAGAAAGGATAATTATTGTTATATTGCATGTTTCTTCCGCATATTTATATATTTTCAAGAAGATTTGTATATGCATTCGATGAAGCTTAAATTTGGCAAAGAGCATTCTAAGCTACACTCTCAAAATGAAAGATCTGCTCTCGGAGTAGTTGGACAAAAAAGGATTAGGAGTTTATTTAACACACTGCATTCTCCTGTTTGAAGGAAGGCAGTAACAATTTGCCAAAAAAAGACTGATGAAAATTATTGGGTTTCCATACAACATAGTAACTTCTATAACATAGCAGTTTTCTAATTAAAATAGAAAATACAGCTTCTCTCTTCCTCTAAGATAACCTAGCCACATTCTGTTTTCATTAACTCAATCTTACTTCATTCATTTCATTCAGATGCAGATTCCAAAACTTTTACGTAATAGTAAAAGCATGGCAATCAACCTTAGATCCAATCATTATATTATATAATAGCTTTGAAATTTTTCCTTATACAAAGTTTTACGATAAAAACCACTCTCACCATCCACAAAGTGTGAGTTTCTTTACCACATCTTCCTTACCATAGTTTGTGACTTGTTTAATGCTTTGCTTTTTTTTATAATTTTCCAAATAGTTATTCCAAGTATATTCCCATAGACAAGTTATCAAATGCCGGTATGACTGTTATCATATCATATATATATCATATATTATATTATCAATATCTTTAGTAGGCTATTAAAAGATCTCATGTTACTTGCATAGAATAAAGCTTATTGTTCAAAGGCCTCTACTCGAACTTCGCGCTCAACATTTTCTTCGTCAATCAATATTATTGTAATTCTGCATGGGTTTATGAAATAATTTACTCACATAGCGTGAATTTGTATACTTAAATATTATGCTTTGTATAATTGGTTATGGCACTATGGGCAATGAATATATATATTTTTTTAGTATACATTACTATATATTTGCTTTTGACAGTATACGTATATTTATAAGGGAACCTACAGTTATTTAAAGCTTACTTATGATTACAAACCATACCACGGTGGCAAGGTGAGTGATCACCACTGGCACGAAGCGGTAAGTGGTTGCCTTCGGGGTAATGTGTACGTTATATTACTATAACTCACGCTAAATTTTTTGACTTCAGAAGAAAAAAATCGTTCAGAAATTGCAACAATTCCTTTTTTCTTCTTCCTACAATTTACACTTTCTTCAGAATGTTATTGGGTTAATTCCAGTAACCTTGCTAGAAGAAGAATCTTAACCCTAAAAGTATGTAACTGGATGTGTTATACATGAAACCGCTGCTTTTCTCTCCTTGAACTCGCCTTTTTATTTGAAAATATATTGCATTTTAACCCCGTTTCCTGTTTGTTTAACATATTTTTAATTTCGCAAATTCTTCTTAAATATCAAGCTTATGCCCCAACATATACCAAAGCAAACCTCCTCACCCATAAAAATATGTGCTTATGTGATCGTTGTTTGCTCTGCCTCTTTATCGCGTGAATTCCGCTTATTTACTCTTCGTTGTGCTATGACATTTGCATAATTTCAATCGCTGCGGCCTCATTTCTTGAAATTTTTATAATTTTCCTTACCGCTGAGAGCATTGGTGTCGCAACTAATAACGTGTTAACAATTTGTGTCCCGCTGCGTGAGGCATATTGTTTGCCATTGTGCATTTGTTTTTTCATTTCAGTCTACAAATATAAAGGAACACCTATATTTGTTGGGAATTTCGGGCGCCATGTGATACCAATTTAATAATTTAAGTGCTTATTGTCAACAATTTACTTTTATGACCGACAACCAGAACACTGGTAAGGAGAAACAGTAATTTAAAGGCGTCACATAACATATTACTTAAGCTATTAAATGTTGTGGAGGGGAGAAACATTTGAGCCCTTGTTGGGTGGTGGAAAACTGGATAAAAAAATCTGCTAATAGGCAAAATGCGCGGCCGTCCCCATTTTACGAAAGCACTATTTTTGGCGGGTCTGTTAAGGACTTGTGTTAACCTTGCTTATTGAAGAGGTACACGAGAAGGAAAAGTCTCAATAAAGTAAAATTGGAGATTTTACAAATCAATGATGAAAATTTTTTGACCATTGGTAGATAAACTGAAAATGTGAAATAAGTGGAAGAGTTAAACTCTTTTCTGTGGTTGTTTCACTCCTAAAAGCATTACACGCCTGAAGATATGCAAAGTGCACAATTTCATAAGTTTAAAAATGTGTTACTGTCTCCCAACACTAATTTGTCTTAAATGCGTTGAAATAATATTCCGAAACAAAATTTGGACCGAACACACTTATACATACTTCCAAAAATTTGCTCCCCACATAAAAACAATCAAAGCATAGCTATAGGCGTCGCCGTTGTATGCTTGCTTAAAAATCACAAACGAAAAGAATGGAACGAAATAAATAAAAAAAAAGGGAGCAATAAAACCGAGGTATTCAACGGTATTCAAAATGTGTAGCACTTATACACTTGCTTGCTCCATAGAAAGACAGCGCAGCGAAGTAGCATGGCAAACGACATGAGAAGCGAAATAGCAAAAGGGTTTGTGGTCATTCGCCAAGAGTTATGCAAAAATTATGCCATCAAATGTCACTTAAGTGACAGCTTGAATAGGAGGCGAGTAGGAAATAGTCGTAAAAATCCCAAGAACGTCAGCTGACACACCCAAGCGCTACACCACCACTCTTCATCAACCACAATAGCAGCAACGCCATTTTTACCCTATACTCTCTGCCTATTATACATTAATATCGACAAAGAATATAAACAACGAAACGGAACAACTGGTGCCAAGTGTTGACAGGCTAACAGCCTTAAAGTAGGCAACGGCGCAACTGTGGGTGCAACAAAGGATATAAAAATAAAGATGCGAAGGAGTATGTAGATCAACTGTAGCGGTAGTCGACTCTGAAATTAGTACATACGGAAAGCGTTGAAAATATTCATTGAAAATATTATGTATTTGTATGTGTGCCCGTGTATGTTATGTGTCAGAGATAAATGGGTTTGCCGGAGGAGAAACAAATGATAGAAAGCGCTAAATAGCTGGAGTAATATGTAAATCGATTCCGAAGATGTGTGTTTGAGTATATATGTTTGTATTTGTACATGTGTATAGTGTAGAAAAATCGAGCACATTATGCAGCAGCAGTTATGCAGCATCCACTATATGCAAAGTGGTTATTTTCTCTTATTTCAAGAAAAATACACCATATGGTAGGGAGTAAGCGTAAGAAATAGAGTTACGTATTTACGGAGCAATAGAATCAAATAAGATTGCTTATAGTATTGTAAAGCATTTTCCAACAATAAAAAAACGCAATGTTGGCAACTCTGCGTGGTACTTTTTTTTTAAATTACTTTGTTAAATTCGAAAATTATAACAGGTCATCAATTTCTTACTAGATAAAATTTCATTTCATGAAAGTCCTTATCGGCAAAAGCTAGACAATTTAATGTACTTTAAAGATTAAATTTTAGGATTTCACTCACTACTTAAGCAAATATCCCACACCCCAACTCTGCCTTCATTTAAGAGCACAAAAAACTAACAATTCTGAATAGAATTCAGTTTAAATTTAAATGTTTAACTTTTAATAAAATTTACTGTTATTTTTTTATGAAACACTCTATTATTACATGCTAAAACTTACTGACTAAAGTACGTTGCCTACATATAAATTTTCTTAAATGAAAAATTTGGGAGAAATATGTACAATGTGTACACAAGTTCTCAGATAATTCAGATAAGTGCATTGTCCACATTAAAGAGCAAAGGGTGAAAACATTGAAATGCTGTTACAGCTTTGGTTCGAAGTTTATAGGTTAGATTATGCAGCTCATTACTGTTCGAGAGATGACACTTGGCAAATTCATATAAAATCGTTTGTAATTAAAAATTTAATCGACGAAACGTCCTCAACATCATAAATCTGTTGAGGCATTTAACTTAAGTAGTTCATTTCCTTAAAATAATAAGAGCCATGCAAAAATAGTTTAGAGGGAAAAGCTGAGATTATCTAACAGAGTGAGGATTGCAAGATATTTTTTCTTTTGTCTAACCTGGTAGGTAATAATAGAACCATTTTCGAGCAAATAGCACGTTCTTGTCGCATATATCTGATTAAAATTTCGGATGTTCGACAATAAATCAGATTATAAAGCATAATTATTTCACCGACTTTGGCAGGGCTTTGTTTAATATTTGGCCTCAACTGAAATGTTCTGAACGGCATTGTCGCTTTCTTGACCTCATTTTCACTCACCTTGACGTTCTTCCTTACTGAAATTTTCCTGCCACCACTTCAAGATTGTTACATTTCATTCATATCTCATTTTCATATGTAAACAGTTATATAAATGCACATATGTGGTGTAAACTTATCCAAACAATTTGCATAAGCTCAATGGGCGTTCACCCGAGCATACTAACTGACATTGTTTACATTGCTAAACGTCTGCCAAAAATATAAATTGGAAGAAAATATTCAACTTGAAAAATAGTAGGATCACAAATAAAATTATCAAAAAGATGGCATGGAGGCAAGTATTGTTGAAAACATTGAAATTTTTTTGCAATAAATTTGCCATACTGTTTCGCTTTTCATCTGATTTGCCTTATCCTTTTTCGTTTTCATTCGTTTTTCTCTATCGACTAACTCGAATTTGCATACACATAAATACATATTTTACTTGAAAAATATGACCAGAAGTTCAAATGTATTTTATATAAGCACATAAACCCTTTTCGCTCTCACCAAGTTGCCTGCCACGCACAAACCAAAGATAGCAACAACAACAAAAGGTCAAAGACTTTGTTTGCATTTTGTGGTTTTCTTGCTAGGTTGACTTTTGGCGTCGAAGCCAAATCCTGCACAAAATTGTGTTTTTGTAAAGGAAAAAGTTTAAGTCTTTCTGAAAAATAAAAGGCAAACAGGCAAATAGTTAGGGAAGGGGAAAATAGCGATGGCATTAAGATGGTTCATCTTTCAATTTGATTACTTTGAAGTGCATTCTTGCAATGACGATATTTTAATGCTTAATTATTTATTAGTTGGAAGTTAACAAATACTTTCAGAAAAATATTTAAGCTTTACATGTGGCATTAAAAGACATTTATGTGGTCCAACTATGTACTTACGTACACTTATGTTCTGTTGTTTAGTCGTTCATCTCATTGGTACATCATGCATGGCCGTACCGCTAAGGCAAATGTGCCCTGCGCGAAATTATTTACGAATGATGAATGGCTTTTGGCCTTATGAATTACATTTTGTATTTTATGCTATTTAAAAACTATCAAGTTATGATTTTTAGGATCCAAAGAATTATATTTTTAATGATTAGACATACAAAATAAACGAAGAAGTACGAAAACGCATGTTTCACGAAGGAATGAAATAAATTCTCAAAAAGTAAGGTTACATAGTTCTCACTGGGTTTCTCTGCTTTCGTGCTCACCAACACATAGTCGCAGTTCCTCACAACCTCGACCGCAGCTTTACATAAAAGTATTGCTATTTAAAAAGTCTGAAATAAGCTCATTGAGAATTGCAAATGAGCTTGAAAGGTGAGTAATATGATGGATTTGTATCAAAGTTAACTGGATTTGTAGCAGTGCTGGAAAGAGAGCAGAAATGAGAGCAAATACAAGGTTGGTTAATAATTTTATTTATCATTTCTATCACCACTTTCCCGCCATCCCTTAAGTTGCACTATACACCTGTTCTTTGAACACTTTCTTATCCTGTGTAAATAACAACAATTTTTACTGAATATTGTATGGATAGTTTATTTATCGAGCGCAATGACTCCTAAACTGACTGCTAGTAAGATTAGAAAATATCAGATAAGATTAAGATCAATGATCTCAGTTTATAAAGTTTGCTCTATATAGAAATGTTATTTTATAAAGCTGTTAAGAATTACAAAATAGTATTTTTTTTTTCAGTGATTATTTTCAAGATCATACAATTTGAATAGCAATTTTGAGAACAAAATTTGAGTGGCTTGGAGAACTTTTATGAACGGACTAGGCTTACAACCACTGCCCTATATCTGCTTCATTTAGGGCTATGAAAGTGAAGACTAATTAAACATGACAATTACTTTCTTTCGAATATTTAGAAGTAAATTTTAATTAAATCGCCGGGGAATCGATTTTTGGCTTGCTTTGCCTCTGCCAATTTACAGCCTGACTGATGTATCAGAGACTCCTTTACTTTTTATTTATAACGACTATAGCTCACATAAAATCAATAATTTTCAGATAGGAGGTTCACCTAATTAAATGTTGTAATAAAAGAATTTAATTTTCATAGAAATGATACTTCTCGTTATAACTACTTCAATCAGGCGACAACATCTTTCAGATATTTTGAAATAATTTTTTGACACGAATGGAAATTCAAATTTTAGAATTTATGAAAACGATTGACTATTATTGGACATGGCTTCCATACAACCCATTTATTATAAAGATAAACTAAAAAATTATAATTGTTAATAAAATATTTTTGATGTGATAGTAAAGTCCACCAACCCATCCACAAGTGTTCGACAATTAGGCATGACCATCGCACTCATCCATGCGCCGCATTCGAGCCCATAATGAAGTGTGCTGTCTCCACCAGGCACTTATAAACTGACTTTATAAACTGCCTCGACTAGGTATTGTTGTTTTTGTTTTCGTTGCTGCTGTCAGATTCTGTATATTTACTCCAAATTTCCATATAGCTTACTTTCTGTTTTCCAGCTCCTCGTAAACCTAACGAAGTTATGCTTCAACTGATTTTTTGGTATTTTGCTTTTTGCATTTGGGAGACAAAATGTATTTGTTTGTGCTCTGGCGGCAACTGGAGAATCGCCGAAGCGCCGAAGTGTTGGCCGCTTTGTTGTGTTGCATATAATTTTTTTTTTTTTTTTTGCAAAATCTCTAACTTTCGCAGCAATGCGCCGTGGTATACAAAAAATGTGTTGCTATTATTGTTGTTTTTCTTGTGTACGCTTTGTTGTTGTTCTTTTAGGCGCGTGGATACTCGGCGTGTTGTCTTAGCGCGCTCTTTATGGCTTTTCGTGTCTACCCACAAGTGCGGTTTCGTATGCTGTTTATGTGTATGTGTGTGTGTGTGTGTGCGCGCGCGCTTGCAACTCTGCGGCTACTTCAATTTCAATGCTTAACTTCACCCTGTACATGGCTGCCTTGTAGGCCTTATTTTGTCGTAATTTAATGTTGTTGTTTTGTTTGTGAAACTCTGTTTTGTTGTTGTAGGTACTCTCTTGCTTCGTGTATTGCTGTTGTTGCGCGCCAAATTTGCATGTTAACATGTGTTTCTTATACATTTCGCACGCCATTTACCAACCGCCACAGCCATAATTTCACAGTCATCCCCCTTTCATCACATTACTACTCGCTGTTGTTGTTGTTGTTGTTGTTGTTGTTGTTGTTGTTTACTCACTTCTTTAGTTTCCACTTTCCGGCCGCCTTTGCTGACTTTAAACGTATGCGTAGGCTGAGGCGCTGCTCGACAAGCAGGCATAAACTATGTATGGCGGATACTTTAGATATTTACATATGTATATCCTGCTGTGCAAATGTTTGCCATTTCCTCGCATTCACCCTACTCTACCACCCCTCGGCGCGGCTCGTAGGACAGTTTTGTGTGCTTTTATGTTCATGTTCGCGTTCGCGTAATTTTTGCAGAAGTTAATGCTGCCAAATGATTTTGTTAAACACGAATTGTTATTAAGAGTGGAAATGTGCAGGAGTTTGTGAAGCAAGCAGGCACACACACACACACACAGCCACGCACACTCAAAGAAGTTTAGTGTATTGTACTTGGCAGCCCTTCTACAAAGCATGCTTCATGCTTTCTTCTCGGCATACATATTCTTATTGCCATTTTTACCCCGACTGCTTTCATGTTTACGGTGGATTTAGTTCGCCTGCAATTTCGTATGATGTTTTGTGATTTAATTTAATTTTTACCATAAACATTTTTACTTCACTCAAGAACTTAAGTTCGCGTTGGCTGTAAGTGAGTACCTAACTGTTATGTGTTGCACGTGTTGAAAGAGAGTACTTTTAGTATTTGTGTTTGGTCTTTTGTTGGGTGTGAATTATACATACGCTTTTGTGTAGAAAATAATTTTCCAAGGCATCTTTGTGTACCAATTTAAGAATACTTAATAGTAATAATGCAAAATTGGCGGCATTTTAACCGCTTAAACCACAATTTGAAAATTCGCTCGTAAGCGAGCTAAATATTATAGCCTATTGATCTTACAGATCTTTAGATAGACTGTGATAGATTTTACTGATCTTTCATAATTGAAATTTTTTGAAATTTCATGCTCAAAGCTGCTATTTCAACTGTTATAATATGAAATTTCGTATCTGAACAGTCCATTGTATGCAAGGTATGCAATCTAATTTAGACGATATTTACAGGCCACTTTCCACTTACTCTACGAAATTATTTTACAAAGTTTTCTGGTTTTAGATAATTCACTGAACGAATTATAGTTTTGCTTTCCCATGGATGGGAACATAAAGCTATGGACCATAAAGCTCAATAGTAGGTCCAGATAAATGGAACGGACTCGGATTGTTATGCGGCCTGAAACTGTCAACTCAGCAGAATTTTTTAAAACATTGGAATATTACACAACAATATACTCTTTATGAAAAATTGTTAATAAGTTATTCAAAAATATACCTGTATACTAAAATTTAATTATACATCTCTAGAAATGTGTAGCTAATTCTCACTCAAATAGAAAGCGGTGCAAGTGAACCTAACAACATCAACTCCTGGCTATTTATGTTTGTTAGAGGAAGATATCTCTCCTAAAAAAAAAAAATTAAATAATTTGATAAAGACTAAAAAAAAGTTTGAAGCCACTGCACCCCAACAACAAGGCCCAAATAACAAGCGCTTCATGAAACAGATATCTTTGCAAAAGTGCCCAATTTATGATATATATAATATTCTACTAGGCGATCTAACACCTAACCTCGATGTCCAAATATAATTTTTTTGCTTTCTTTCACATCTTTCAATTATGGTAGAGAGCCCTGTCAGAGCTTAAGTTTCTAAATAAAAATCAACAACACTTAAGTGGAAATTATTAGCTGTGGTATTTTTGTGGTACTCCATTTCCAACTTTAAAACTTGAGAATAATTTTACATGTGAATACTCTCAACTAAAAATAGTTAATAAATTGTTAGTTATTGCTTATCAAGTACACCCTGTAAAGTAAAATGTTTGTAAATATTTATTTTTAATTAACTTTGAAATTTACCTTAATCCTTTACCTTAACTAATTTATTAATTGGTTTATTATAATTAATATTAATTAGAAAATTATCTTAACAACACCGTTTTTATTATTTTTATTTCAAAAAAGTTAAACAAAGTTCTTTCAACTATTGCTTCTAGATTGCATTCATTTAGCTTAGGCCAAAGAAATATATTCAAAGCTTTGTCGCCTACTATTTCCCGCTGCCCTTCAACTTTATATATATAATAATAATAGTTCCATAAAGAAACCAATAACCGATGTAAGCGAAGCATGCCAACATGCCGTTAAAATGAAAAAGAACTCGAAAAGTAACGGAAATGGAAGAAATGAAAAGCATTTCTAAACAAGATTGAAAGCAAATACTTCAATAAATACTTCTATAAATACGTCTATGAGTGTGCGCACTATGCTCTTACTTTTCATTTCCACAAATTGTTGAACTCGTTAATTACCGGAAGTCGATACCTAGCAGCACCGTTACACGACAAGTGTTGTGCGAAATCAAAACTTCGGCAATTGAGTTAGACATACACATCTAGCCTTTGAGTGAAAAATTTATTGCAGAGTTCAGTATGTGAAAAGTGTGGGTGAAAAATAAAGAATTGTATACAGTTATGATGCGTAAAATTTCCTTGCTGGTAGAAAAGTATATATTTAACGAAGAAAAAATTATCGATACGAAAAACTTCTCATAAAAATTACGCAAATGTTTGAAGGCGGCTTAAGAACAAGAGAGGAAATATTTGATAAATCATCGGCGCTAGAGATTTGCTTTCGAACAGTTCCTAGAGTACGGAGTCATCGAAGCATAAAAATTTTCTAATACCAAAATAAAAATTGGATTCTTAAAATTTCCATTGTTCAAATCGTCTTTTACGGAGAAGAAGAAGACATTCTTGGAAAATTATTGAAGTGTGTTGCAATTGATGTATTCAAAACTTAGCTTCGTTCAATTGAAAGCATTCGCAAGCTCTATTTCACCTATTCTTAGCCGAACTGATCCGATGTATATCTGTAAACATCAAATTGTTTGGAAAAACTTTTATGGGCGAATTATAGAAAACACACATCTCAGAGAATACTCTTTCCAGAAAGCCCAACAACTTTTTTTTAGTACACAAGAAAGCGCTTTATCCCAATAAAAAATTTAAATTGACGCTAAAATTTTGGCATTTGCATACTGTAGTGAAGTAGACTTGTGAAGTAGACTAATGAAGATATTTGTAAGATCTTTTCTTTATTATAAAAGTTCTGCTGCACAATAGGGCGCACATCTTTACTAGAAGATTGATTGAAGTTCTCTTTCTCTTTATGGTGTATGCCTTTAATTTAAAAGATAAACGAATTGCCAAAAATTCTAATCCGGCTATAAACGATAAACTTGATTTAGTGGAAAGTTTTTTCAATGCAAAAATTCGCTTGGGGGCTTTGTCACCCACCATTGTTTTTTGAAGTTGGTCAAAAACTGCAACCGCGCCAATAGAGTTCCATGCTTACGTCTTCTAGGTTATGGGTTTATCCGGGACTGTTCAGGCCTACCACTGGAACTATTCTTTATGACTGAATATATCTTGTTTCAAAAAATCCTGTGATATTATTGAAGGTGATACTTGAGCTCAGTTTGCAAGTATATCGATTTGCCCGTGTGTCTAAAGACGGCGTCATGTGGGTTTAGTTCTCTACTGATATCATCATCGCACTGAAACCGAAAATTTCACTTTCTTTAGGTTTCATATTCCTATATACACTGCTTTTATTAAGAGCATGACTGTTCATTGCAAATATTTCTAAACAAATTGTAGAATTATGGCTGAGTTACATATATATATACGTCATATATATATATATATATAGGATGTATGTCTAGGTGCTATCAAATTAATAACATAGAAGCGGGCACTTTTCAAAACATACACACTCTTCACTAGCGCTCTATGAGGCTTACCTTAAATACCGGGGAATACATTGCACCCATGTACATACATCTCCAAACATACATATCTATCATGCCGCTATGTACAACCCCTGTCACCTCGTAGCTTCCGCTTGTTTCCACTTAAACGTTAATTTTACTTTGCAAATGAAAATGCTCGAAGATCAAAGCGTGAAAAAATTGCAACACATGCAACAGCAAAAACAACAAGAAAGAGTAAAAAAGTGTAAAGTGAAAAATTTAAAAGTAAAAACAAGTAAGAAAGGGCTAAGTTCGGGTGTAACCGAGCATTTTATACTCTCGCAATGTGCAAGCATCAGAAGCGGGGAAATCTTTTCAGGTGCTGGCATAACTTTATATTAAAAAATGTTGCGGAAGAATTCAACATTCATTATCCCACGAAACCGTAAATGGATTGCCGTCATATTTGGTATCTTATTAACTTATATTACAGGCCATAAACTCATGTCCTTTCATTGCTATATTTTTTGTTTTGTGTCAGAGATATTTTTATTAAAATCAACTAAATTAACTCAAAAGTGATATATGCGATATAAAGTCAACCAAAGTTAATAAATATATTAGATAAATGAGGAAAATAAACCAGAGAAAAGGAAATCATTAGATTAGGAATAAGCGGCTTAGACCATGGGCTAGACTATGACATTCTGTTTAGGAAAACATATCTACTTAATTTCATTAAAATATCACACATATTGACCAACATAAACTGTTTAAAGTCAGATGGAAAGGCGTGAATTCTTATATCGGGCATTTTTGGGATAGAGGAAGATCTGATCACATTAACTCTTTTCATTATTCAAGTATATGAGGGCACATATTTTCACCCAATTTTGTGAAGGTAACTCACACAGTGACTGACATATTCGGCATAAAGACTGCTAGAATAACAACAATCATTATATGTAGTATATGGTAGCTGGGATAATTCGATGACCAATTTCACACATTTTCTGCATTAAACGATGGCATATCCGATATTACATGTTCACTTAGTTTAGCTAAAATATCTTACATATTGACATAGATATATGGTATAAAGTCTACCCAGAGGTTGAAAATCGGTCTATTAGGTACATGGGGCTAGGGGTAGTATTTGACCATTTGACCGATTTTGACCATTTCTGATACCAGAGCACATTATTATCATGGAAAGATATTCCTCCAAGTTCATTCCGATATCTTACATATTTACCGATATTTTCGATAAAAAGTCAGATAAAGGCACTTAGGTCTTAATATTGGGTATCTGCTGGCTATTGGGTATTGGGGGATTGGGTATTTTTACGCATAAGTTGACATATCCTAACAGCACTATTTGTACAAAGTTTGATTTTCATATCTTAATTTCATCTCGATTTATCTGGTTTAAAGTTAAATGATCAGATGAAACTTAAAATTGTGTTACATGAGAATTAGGCGTGGTTTTTATCCGATTTCATCCATTTTCACAATATGTCATACGAATACAAATATAATGTCACATCCCAAAATTTTGTTGAAATCAGTTAAGGCGTTCTTGAGATATCGGATTTCTCATAAAAGTGGGCGGTGCCACGCCACTCATCAAGCAACTCCAATGCAACCTTTCCGTATCATACTTTCTGCGAGACTAAATATTTCTAACGTATTCCTTCAGCGAGTTAACGCACTTTTAGTTGTTTTCTACATAACTTTTGTATGGGAGGTGGGTGTGGTTATTATCCGAATTTACTAATTTTCTCGGTATATGAAGGGATGTTAGAAAAACTTAGTCGAGGTAAGTTTGATTAATATAGCTTTGACGGTTTCCGAGATATATATTATAAACCTATTTGGGGGGCGGGGCCATACCCATTGCTTATAGTACATTAGCTGTTTTCGATTAATGGCATTTTGTTGGCGCGGCAGCTCTCCACTTACGCCAATCTGAAATACCAACCTTCTTACTGTGACAAAGAACACGTGTACAAAGTTTCATCAAAATATCTTAATTTTTACCCAAGTTATCGGTTGCAGGGATGGACGGATGGACGGACGGACAGACAGACAGTCACTCGGATTTCAACTCGTCTTTTCATCCTAATCATTTATATATATATATACATGTCTACATCTAACTCGTTTAGTTCTAGGTGTTACAGATAACCGTTAGGTGAACAAAACTAGTATACTCTGTAGCAACATGTTGCGAGAGTATAATAAATTGAAACTTAAGAAATGCCGGTAAAGAAGAAGTGCTAGCACAGCGCGAAATCCAAACGCGAGAAACGAATGAGCGAACGATTGAGAGTAGGCACGTGTGTCGCTTGCACTGGGCGCGAAGTTGAGAGGCAGAAGGACTTAAAAGCAATTAACGCTACAAATGTGCTTTTTCGATTATTTTTTCATATTATTTGTGTTTCCTTTACATTTGCTGCAAAGTGGGAAGGCAAAGTGTGGTGTTTGTTACATGTACACACTAATTACATGTACACATACGTGTTTCTAGGTGTGCGTCCATGTGTGCCCTCAGCTCAGTGTAGAGTCAGTGAATGGTGTACATAGGTACATAAATGAAAGGACCGACAGCAAGTGGTTGTGGCATATGACACTTAAGGCATAAATAACTGCCAAGTGGTGCAAGTGGCAGTGTGAATGTGTAACGACACTTGTAATTACAAATAATGAGCACAAAAGAAACCACCGTTAAATTGCAGCAGCTGTCTGTCTTTTATTTTTATAATGTCCATAATTTCTGATTAAATTTGCAAATCAAAATTATTCGGAAAATTTTTGAGGATAAATCATTTCTTAACTCATTTTTCTTTTACCAGAGGAAGTAGAAAATCATTTTGGATGATTTCCGAAAAATTGTCGACGACATCTTCTGGGCAGCCAAACCCATTCACACACCATTTCATGTACATAAAGCCGCATCCAAAAAATCTAACGCACTCTCATGTTCAGGTTAAATCTAATTACAATAGCTTTTCTACCTCTTAGGGCTAGATTCATGCCTACGGTCCATCCTTGGGATCTATTCTATCACTTCCATAATACTCTGTGGCTGTGAGCTGAGGGCTGGCTATGAGCTTGTCTTCATATATACATAACAGTTGGATATTTAGTAAGCCTGTCTAGGTAGACTACCTAACCACGTGCTTAGAAGCTCTTGTTTCCCATCTCTGAGGCAGTCCTGCCGAAATAATTGCACTAAAATCTCTAAATGATTTGCTTTCTTTGAAGTCTAGTCCATTCGCCAATCGTTTTCTTCCTTGGCTCTGAAAATTAAGATCGTGAATCCTAGACTTCTACTCACATGGTCATTACAGACTTTTCGTTTTGGACTACAACAAATTACCACACATTTATTGGACAGATCGAGAGGCCATCCTTAATTCCCTTTTGCGTAAGAGCCATCGAATCTTCTGGCTGACGATGGGTAAATTTCTCAGAATGTCCGTTATCGTTATTGATCTGTTAGTGATTTTCAAATCGCCAGCATTCCTTAAAATTAGTTGGGGAATGATTTGTGCCGCTATAACAGCAATGACATTGCTGGCATGCTCAAAGTTTCCTTTTCAGGCCTTGCAAATATTTGCATTCGGAATAACCATTCTGCGAATAATATGAAGATAATGCTAGTATATAATATTAAGTCGGTTAGTGTCTTCTTTCACTTTCTTTCGTTTTTGAAGTTTCTTTCAAGAAAATGTCTGCAGAGATGTTTTCTATGAAAATATTTTAGTAGAATAATTCTTTAGGCTCCACTAATGGTTGTATACATCCCTCTAGAGTTAGTTCTAGCAGGCCAGAAGGAATTTGAATATACAACTAGTCTTGTATAGTCTTTTATTTAAGGGCTAGCTGCTTTATGCTACATGTTTTTGTATCGGTTTGAGGATTTTTTTTTTTCATGTTCTAGTCTTCGACGATAACGGTGTTTGTAGGAGTATGAATGGAAATAGTAAATACCATCAAATATATCATTAAGAATTTTCGGGTTATTTTCCGTCTGTGTTTTGGTTTCAATTGAAGTTTGCGCTCTTTCACGCGGTTTCTAAAGAAAAACTACTAAGGTTTTTGTATTGGAAAGAGTTATGCTACTATAAGGAAGAAGAAAAAATATCGGAGAGTCAAACCACTCTATCTCCCTATCTAACACTAGTAACTTTTTATGGTTAAGGAAGTTTCGCCCTGAAGATTGCGTGGCTTAATTTTGCAGACCCTTTATCGACAGCAAAAACACTCTACTCCCTCGAAGCATTATGCCAGCGAAAAAGCAGTTGCACTTTATAACATATTTATATATATTTATAACATATTTTGAAAGAAAAATTTCTGCTTCTGGTATTTTTTCTTTCTTTTGTTTTATTTAACTGCATAACTTAATTTTTTTTTTATAATTTTTTTTTTTAATTTTTTTGCTCGCCCTGTAAAGTTGAAAGTCTGCGCCAGCGAACAAGTGAGTGGCAGTCCATTTGCGTGACTTTCTAAACGAATTGTGGAAGTAATAGAAAAGCAAACCATTACGACTTGTAACTTAACTCAGCTATGAGCAACTTGACTCCATTCAGCGCTTTGTGTGGCATGTAAAAATTGTGTAAAAGTGAATGAATTCTACGAAGCTCAACACCGTAATATATTTACAATATGTACACGAAATAAATCTTTTGAAGGTCTTGCTTAATAAAAGGCGCTTAGATATTGTCAATTATTGTGAACTATATAAATTATTATTATATTTTTGGTATCAGGTAAAAATTGGAATTTGGAAAACAAAATGAAACAAAATTGGTTACAGTTTAATTAAGTTTTTCTTTTGAAAAAAAAGAAAACTTCATAGATATTAAACTCACGTCTTACTTAACTGCAGGCGCTCTGCTTTTATATTTTTTTTAGGGCAAACTTTCCATTAAAAAAATTGAGAATTTTTCGAAATTCTCTATGTGTACTTATGTATATATTCCATGCGCCCACAGACATAAAGCACGCGGCATGTACATATGCATACACATTTTCACAAGTGTGTGTGTGTGTGTGCTAGGCGAAACGCAGAAACGTAGAAGTACTGAACGCTGCTAACGCTAAATAATAGCCTTAGTAGGCATTTGTTAGGTGGAAGCTAAAGTTTTTTGCTACATGCAACACACCTGGACACATACCCGCAGGCGCCATTTCAACACCAACACGGCTGGTTGCTAAATATCAGCAACATTAGCATGCAGCAGGCGTTTTTGCATTGCAACAACAAGAGCATGACAATTTTAGAGTGCACACATGCACATACATTTACATAGAAAAGCTGAGCGACGAACGTGCCACGAATGCGCAGAACAATGACGTGTACTTTTGTTGCGGAAAATTGGAAAATCGTTGCATAACTGCAACTTGCCACCAGCGTAACCACTCCTTAAATTGCTGAAGTTGCACGAAGTATGCATGCCACTAACAACTATGACTTATTTATGCGAAGAAAACTTGCATGCCACGTTTAGTGTAATTTTCGCTAGCTCTCACTTCCCTACTAAAAGGGGTAAATTTTATTTGATTCCCCCCACTTCTTACAACATCAACACCCAGCAACTCAACATTTTGCAGCATTACTGTTTCCCGGCACTTTGCAAAATTTTCCATTTTAATATGAAAGAAATTAAGATGAATACCCGTGCTTATACATGCTTACACACAGCCGTGGCAGCCGAGACAGCAGCAGCAAGGGCAACCTCAACGGCTGCAAAGTGGCGTGCAACACTAAAGTATGGCAGCAAAAGTCATGCAACAGCAGCAGCAAGCGGTGAGCCGGGCTTGTGCAAATGAATGCACCACAATGCGACACAAGTGTACTTAACACTCACTCATTCATTTACACTCTCTCCCTCTCTCACTCTCTGCGTACATACTCGTATTTTTACAGCTTTTTGTTAGATTTGTTTTTTATTCGCATTTTCATTACATTTTCATGATATATTTCCTTTACTAAGTAAATGAGCACCTTAGTTGGCTTTCGAGCAATAATGTTAAGTGTCTCTGCGGCAGGGCAGCGAACGAGCAAACGTAGTCGGCGCAATTAAAGTCGCATTTGGCGCACCGGTGCGTATGAGTAATGCACCAGTGCAGTGCAGGTGCTGCCAGTCGCTATGCGAGCCGGTCGAAAGAGTTTTCAGTAAATGAGCAATTTATTTATTCCCTTCATTATTTCGGTGATTAAGTACAGTTTAACTATTGTGTGGAAGGAGTTTTAGAATTTTCCTTCCTAATTTAAGTGTATTTTTTGTGATAATCTGAATGATTACGGTACTTCAAATTTGCGAAAGTTCTCGAAAATTCTAATGGAATTAATCTACTTTAGATCCGCCCATTGTCACACCCTTTAATTTAAGATCTTTCATGTGATTCAAATAAAGCGTGTGTTTTATAAATAATTTTTGTTTACTCGCACTAAAAATTTTTTATTAAAAGAAATGTAAAAAAACGTATCGTGTTCAATAAACTTTCTGAAATTTTATATTTTCTCACGCTTGCTTAAGCTCCACATATACCATTAGCAAATGGAAAATATATATGCAATTAAAACTGCTTCTAAGCCTAGATGTAAGCAATATTTTCGTAATTCATACAATTTGATTGATAGACATTTTCCAACTACAACAAAAATGTGACTGAATACCTAAACACTGAATACTTAAGCTTCGCTTCAGCTAGGCAAACATGAAAAACTAATAGCAATCTACCTTGCTCTCCTAAAGTATTTTAGAGTAAGAGTTCTACCCAGTAGATATAGTTAATTTATTTCAGATCTGCTTCCATTTCGACCATATTTAAAAAGTTTACACTTCTTAAACACTGTCATCTATGTATAAGTTATATCAATCGCTGAAATGCTGAATTAAAATAGAAATTTAAAAATATTTAATACTTATTTATTGGTATTTATATTTTCTTTCAAGTAATTGCTTTACAAATTTGCAAAAATTTTTTTCAATAAAAACTTACATAAGCCTCACTTAATCTGCTAATATTTTACTCACATAAATTCTTGCTTCTCATATAATTGCAGAATTTTCCTTTGGATTGCATTTTAATAATGGAAAAATATGCTTGCCAAAGCAAAATTTTTTATGAAGCAAACGAGCAACAACAACAAATATGAACACTAAAAATGCATACGCACCAAAACCGATGCATATGTGTATATATGTGTAAGTGGGAGCGCGCGAGAATACTTTGAAGTAAACCAACGCGAAGCATAACCTTTGAGCGTGCTAAAGAACGCTGCATCATGATGAGCTAGCAGCGATGGGAGCTAATGAAAAATGTGCAAGCAATGCCAATAAATCCATATTAAAAACACGTATGCTTACAAGAAACAGAAACAATAATAACATCATAAATCAATGCAAGGCAAAGCAGATTCACACAAAAAATATGAGAAATTGCAAAAAAACTATATTTTTTTTAAATTCATTCATTTCAAATTTTTATTTTCATTTAAATGTGTTGCCAATGACCACGTAATTACTGTGTGAAAGCACTGGACAATGAGCATGAGCATGAAAACAAAAAAGTGGACGAATTATGTACATAAAAACGTTAAATAACTTAAGTTTCTAGTTGCTAAATTCATAATTGACGCTACTTAAATTTTATATTTATTATGCTCCTTCTATAGTTACGTTCATTTATTGTTTAGAAGAACTTAATTTGATCTCATTGTACTCTTCATTGTTTTATTATAGCCTTTTATGGGAATAGACCTGTTAGGCAGTCTCTTAATTTTGTCACTTAACAAATTTTCTACAAAAGTATCTGTACATCTGTCTGTCAGATCTGTCAGATCTGTCATACTTCCGTCCATCTGTCTGGCCGTGTAAGTGATAACTTAAGTAAATTTTGAGATATCTTGATCATTGGTATACTTAATCCTACAACTAAGATGGTAATTAAGCTAAACAACGAATTTGTGCAGAATGTAGCCTTGTCTTCTTCTTGGTTTGACAAAATATCAAGTAAACTCCTACAGTTATGTCAATCAAACATGGTGAATACATCGCTATTTCATGTTATAGTGAAAAAATCGGTTAATAGACATGTTTAAAACCACTAGAATGGCAATGACTCCAAAAATTTTTTCATATTTTAACCCGCAAAAGTTAACTAATGGGCGTGGCTTTGCCCACTTTTAGAAAAAAGTTCGTATCTCAAAAACTAATGAATTAATTTAAACCTAATTTGGTTCGTAATAGTTACATCACATTATCTTGATAAATTTTGAAAATCCGCAGAATCGGAATACAACTACGCCTACTTCTTATTTTTAATTCCTTTCAAATTATTTCAGTGTACGATAAATATCTAATCATATCATATCTCATCTCATCATATATCATTATCATATCTAATTATTAACAAAAATATTGCTGCTAGCATGTGGCAACTCTCATACAAACGTTTCGTAAGCGATGTATACTTACACTGTATGTATACTTACACATGTATACTATACACCGTAAATATCGACCTATATACTTTCGCCAGCATAGTGTAGGTTGGCGACAAAAATTGATGAAATAAGTTTTGATCATCCCCAGTCTCCTTGAACTACATTATTTGCCGTTGTTTTCGTAGACTGCATATTTATCAGTCAGAATGAAAGATATCATAGTCAAATTCGAAAGCAAAGTTTCATTTAGCATGTTGTCATTCGGTACATAGAAGGATTGAAATGAGCCTACGCCTCCTCGAATCCCCATATATTAAATATAGTGAATTTCTTTCTTCCTTCTTAATTTTTTGCGAAATTTCAACGGGCTCGTTCTTAGCTTCCTGTGATCCTCATACATCGATTAAGATGATTTGAATATTTCTGATATAAGGTATATAGCAACAAAATCGGCAAAGAGCGTCTCTCTCATGGAGAGAGAATTTAAGGTTCGGCTGCGCACGAACTTAACCATTCTCTGTTTTTATATTTTTCTAACTTCGTTCAGCCTCATTTACGATTTTCCAAATGTCATTCCAGCATTTACGTGTTTGCCGCAAACGAAATTCATAACTTAAAAATGAAAATAAAAAAATTTTAAATCATAAAAATATCAGGCTGACGTATTTTGAGTATTTTTTTCTTTTGTTTTTTTTTTTTTTGAATTTGTGAAAAAATCATCGCGTGGACAACAACAAATGTTCGAAGAAGGAGATTTAAATAAAGATAAAAATATTAGTAAAAGTTCTCTGAGCAAATCGACCCTGAAGTGTCTCCATTTCCAGAACCAAAATTGGCAAACAGGGAAAAAATAAAAGAAAACAATAAAGAAGAAGTGAAATATGAAAAATGAAAAATGCGAAAATAAAAAATAAATTGTGAATTTTGCGTTGCCAATTTAGAAAGCGTAACAACAACATAAATCAACGAAAAATCAGAAAAGTTTAATGAAAAAGAAAAAGTTTCGGAAGACAACGCAGGCGAAAAACAGCACCTGAATTAAAATCATATTCACCAAAACGACAAAACCAACAATACAAACCGGAAATATCACAAAATGAAAGCGAACAGTTTCACAGCTACAATCGGCACAACCATAGAAATGCTTCAACGCGGCGAGCTACACCATCAATGTGGCATGCAACGGAGACGATATCATCATCAACATCATTTAACACAGCCGCTGAAGCTCATATTGGTGTTTGTCATCATCATTTGTTTGCAAGGTAGGTGAAACATCAATGTTCCTTTGTGCTTTTCTATTCCTTTTTTGTTTTATGATGCTCATTTTCGCTTTTGCCTTTTCGTTGTAAGCAATTTTTTTTCTTGTTTTTGGCATACCTGCAACAAATTGCCACGTGCACATGTTCACACATGCACAATTATTATCCATCTATCGTTACCTCATGCCACATTTTGCCAGGAACGTGTTGTCAGACTTTTGCTGTTGCTTGCACCCTTGGCAGGCACACGAAAGACAAATAGGCATATTTTGTCATTGCTTACTAGATGGCAAGCCATATATTTGCTTGTCCTCCTCTGTATGGTGTGCGTGTGTTTGTTGCTGCAGTAATTATTTTGTCAGCGCTTTCCGCTACCTTCGTTCCGAATTTCTTATGTCAATAAGTGTCTATTGAGACTTAAGCATGTTGGTACCGATTATCTTTTTGTTGTTGCGTTTTTTCAGCTATTTTACAGAGACTTAACACCATTATTTTTATCTTGCTTATCCATACCGGCTTGGTAGCTAATTTTCTTGATAGCAAGTAAAAGTCTCTTTGACAAATTCTTTGCTTTAGTGCTCAATAATTATTGCAAAGACAGATGATGTTCCATGGTTTTAGATTTTCGTTCCTTTCGATTTGGAAGATTGAAGAAAACCGGATACGCTTGACCGAGTTTCATTTGATATACCATCTACATTATTTGTGCTGAATACATTCGGAAGTAACAGAGTAATCCACAATTGAATTGTACCACAGTACCTACAGTCTTCAGCTCTCTTCTAGCATAAATCTAATCTAACATAATCGAATCATGTATAATCCATGCTTATAATTTTGTTATCTCTACCAAGTAACATAGCCTATTTTTTTTTTTGCTTGTTTCTAGTATAGGTGTACTTTGACATCCTCTGACAAATGCCTAGTATTGCACACGATTGTCAACGCTAAGATCCCAAAGCAGTAGCATAATGTTGCTAGATAGCATGTTCTGTCCATCCATCTCAAATATACTTTAAATACTTGTATATTTTCTTTCTATTTTTTATTTATTAAACTATTTTTTATATGATGAATGATTTTTGATTCCACGGTTCTTTTGATTATCATTTCATTATCAGATAAAAGAGATAAAGGATTAGATTTGCTACTCAACAAACATACTCGCTTTTAGGTGACTTGCCTATACTATTTGCATCTTCATTTTTTACTTCACTGACATTTCTTCGTTTCGCTATTTGATGCTCTGACTACGCTACGCACACACTACGAACTGTCTAATTGATAATTGAGTTTATATCCAATTCGAGCAAGCAACATTTCACGCCACAAATTTCCAATTCAATATTATGAAGACGACTTTTCTCTCATTAACTGTCTAATTCTATTTGCAATCGAAGTGAATATGAGCTTTTCTTGCAAAGTGAGAGAAGTGCAATTGTCTTTTGTAGAAGCATAGATAGATGGTGGTGCTAGTGCTAGAAGCTAGAGATTGAGATGTAGAGAGAGAAAGATAATTGATCCAAAATAGAGCTGTGGTACTAGTTATACACAGGTGTCGAAGGTCTAACTGATGACACATTGTATTAGTTCAATAGAGTATGATGGGACCAGTTCCGGAAGATTATTGGTATGGCTATCTTCGTATGAAGAAGAAATAGCGGCGTTCTTTTGAGAATAGCTAAATCTGCATTTTAGCAAAGTAGTATAGGCATCGAGTTAAGACTCCCTGAATCAAAAGTATAGGAAGTATTAAAATGAAAAAGTAAGAAAATATATTTTTAAAAGTTCCTAATAGAGTTCAAACACATCAGCACTTGATCCAGTACCAATTTGGGTGAGCCCCAAAATTATTTAGTAGTGGCACTGATGATGGTCCAACTAAAAAGTTAATTTTCGACCATAAGTTATACTATGCATGCAAAAGCAAAGCGATTTCTTACCCGCTACTGTGTAATTTTCATATTGAATGCATAATTTTCCACGAGGGCATAACGGTGTTACTATATATGATATGCTACTTTAATTGATTTCGCAGCTTTTTCCTATACTTTTGCTCTCTTTCATGCCTTTCACACATTTCTCTTGCTAGCATTGAATACTGTGCCTCAATAATGTGATTGCGATGCATAAAAACAGATATAATACCATTTCATGTTGCAATGAAAAGCCTTAATTTCGATTGGGGTTTCATTTGATTACTTTTGATTTATTTTATGGCGTATTTGCTGTTTGATGGCATTAAAATGAGGCTTTTTCTGTTTTAACCCACAAACTGTTTATAGATTATATGTTGTCTGTGTAGACTGCAAACTATACATATGAATATATATCAGTGGCCCCTATCTGTTTTGTATTGACCCGTTTAATGATTTGACATTTAGAAAATACTTAGTTACTTCTTAAAAGCTGTGACTGGAGTTTAATTTCTTTTTTTTCTTTTCATACAGGTGGTAACCTAACAAAGTAATAATTTCGATTATAAAAACACCCATTTATGTGCGCCTCTTTCACATTTTTATACTAGTAATTTTTTTTTTTATTAAAATAAGCGTGGCAACGCCGCTCCCCTTAAAAATACACTGTACACATATAAATATAAATACATTTTTTCATTCATTATAAATTGCAAGAATTTTTATAAGCACTCTGCTACTTAAAAGCTTTGAAATAAAAAATATGTATTGTATATAGTGCACAGGTACATAAATGTTTGTGTATAAATGGAACATTTTTATTTTTATAATAATTTGAGGATTTTTATTTAATAAGCTTTATTAAAGAATACTGTTGTCATTATCCTATTATTTTCATTCGGAAAGTGAACCCCTCTCTCACTCGCCGTATGCACCTGTCTTCAATATATACCGTGCAACATACTGCCTCAGTTCTTCTGATCAATTCTCTCAACTATTTTGAGTGCTTTTTATCTCAATTTAACAATTACCATAATTGATAGTGAAAATTCCATTGGCATGGTTTCGACTTAAGCGAAATAAGCTGATATTTCAACAGGATAATAGTAAACTTGTAAAAATGCGTACATATATTTGCTGTTGAGCAAAATGAATACTTTTACGGATACAATACTTTGTTGCATTTTGCAAC
This sequence comes from Bactrocera minax, assembly GCA_021498325.1. Classification (NCBI taxonomy): domain Eukaryota; kingdom Metazoa; phylum Arthropoda; class Insecta; order Diptera; family Tephritidae; genus Bactrocera; species Bactrocera minax. Next base: position 3,145,847 of record JAKEEE010000023.1, read on the forward strand.
TTTATTGCACAACTGGCTACATTTCAATTTTAATGTTATTTCACAATTCTATTTTATTTGTTTGCTCTTTTATGGCATCTTTTAATTGTTGTTGTTGTTGAGGATAGCTTGCAATTTTTATGTACAATCGAGCGGAAAATAATTGGCTCATGAACCGATTTAACGGTCCGTTGTTGACTTAACGCTGTTCACTTAATGGATTTCACTGTTCGTCCTGTTTTTTTAATTTCATACTATTTTTCACATTTTTGTTTTTATGCGCGGGATTTTATTCCGTTTAACGGGAATTTTTAAGTTTGATATGTTTGTCAGTTGTCACACTCGAAATTGGGAAGTCCCATTGATTACGTGCTTTGTTCTCAAGAACAGTGATCTCAGAGTAAACTCTTAAGGTCTTGGTATACCTGATCTAGCGGCGGTAGCTGCTGTACTTCTGGAAATGTCGCGAACTTCGTATGTGCCCGATTTCTTCTTTCTTAAGCCTGCAATTGGAATTAGCAAATGCATAAGTACATATAGCATAAGTATCTTATTTTAATACTTGTCTATATTCCGGTATAAATATGCGCTTATACTTAGACTTAGACTTAGATTTACACTTTCTTATTATACTTATTCTCGTACCTGTATCAACACTTCTGCTTGCTTTTGTTTATATTTATATTTACTTATACTTAAACTTAAACTTAGGCATAGACCTAGACTTAGATTTGTACTTATTCCCGTATTTATACCGTAACCGTGCTTATTCTTATACTTATATTTGTATGAATTACCTAAACTCCACCACAACCTTAAACTTAAACTTAGACATAGACTTCGGGATAGATTTATACCAAACCATAGCCAAATTTTGACTCTGTTGTAAATGTAAATGGAGGTACCAAATTGTGTCCCTAAATGCATGCGTATATTTTAGTCGGCTAACTTAGTTAATAATATTTTATTATCACTCTTCGATTTAACTATTAAAGTAAAGTAAAAAGGCAATACAAAACGTAATTCTCAACTAGCAATTGCCCCACTCTTTATCGTCACCAATACAATTATATGGCGTGGCATATAAATATTTACCATTTCGCGGATGGGCATAATATTTCACGCATGAAAGATAAATAATACACTTTAAACTCACAGAATATAAATAAATAAATATTAAAGACAAGAAATGAACAAATTGACTACAAAACTACAAAATCTAAGCGATGAATCACACTGCGATTGCGGGAAAAATCGAAATTAAGCGAGAATACAAATTATTTCCGCCAGCCGCACAGACGGCCAGAGTCAGCACACAGGTCTACGCATATAAATATATGACACTACTGCTAACATTAACTCTACACACAAGTCTACATGCGACGCGGTTTCATCGTGTGTATCAATGTTTGTGTACTATGCATATATATATGTGTGTGCGTGTGTGTGTGTGTGTGTGTACATAACAGTGTGTTTACAGTTACTCAACGTAAATCCGAAGCAATGATACTGATGTGACTACAATGCGATTACCGTTAAAGAAATAGCGCAAATGGATACAAACATATAAATACAATTGCAAATGTCAGAGTAATCGAAAAGTGTCGCAAAATAACAAAGCAAATATTAGTGAACAGGCAGAGAAAAAACACAACAACAATCGAAAGAAGCAAAAACAACAACCGTAAAATTGTTAGCAATAGCAGTAATGGAAAATCCGTTGAGCCGCCAGCCATCACAGCTAAGGCGACACAAATTTATAAACGAGCTTACTAGACACACACGCCTACAGAGCGACACATAAGTGAATATAGGCAGCAGTAAGTCCTGTAGGAAATCGTTGAACTTGATAATATTAGACTCAATGGAAAATTAGTCGGAATTATTTCTTCAGGTAATGAGAGCTTGAAATGAAATATCTTTCTCTCCAGTACTTGTCGATTAAAAAAATCTACAAATCGATCCTAAATTTACAATTGCGGTTATGTTACAACAGCTTTGCATTAAAAAACGTTTCTATAAAAAAATATTTCTGGTATTTTTGGCGTTGCGAAAGAATTAGTATCTAGAAAAGAATCCATGAAGTTATCGACATCAAACTTCGTTAAGGAAGTATCAATGTCCACTAGACGTTTGTAGACCCGTAAACTTAATATTACCAATAATTAATTTCAATTCAAAAACCATTGGCATTTTCTATGGTTCTCATCTAATTCCATGCATATTGAAAATCTATTTAGGCGATGTGTCCCCAATCCGATTATTTATTTCTGTGGGATTTCGTAATGATTTGGGAGAAAAGTTTAACCATTAGGAGCTTTATATTGGGTTTATTTTCACTGTAGTATTTCACAATAGGATTGTGACTATGAAGCCTCCTAAATTGATTTCTTCAACATCTAAGAGTTTAGTGCATAATAAAAGATCTTACCATACAGCATGTAAGCTCTCGGACTCTTAAAGGAACTAGCTCTGTTTTATGAAAGAACTTACTTTAACATGAAGACTTCTAGGGTAGTAATTTTGTTAATTTGATCCAAAGTGGGCATAAGAGTACTCAGCCTAACTAAATTATTCTCTTAGCACATATATGACTTCGAACAGGGCACCGACAATAAGACTAAAAGTTCATATTTCAATTATTGTATTTTACGATAAACTAAACAAGCTTTTCTTCTTCATTTATTAGTTCTAGTAAAAAGAAATCCATTGTTTTTACCAAATATTTCCTATAGGATACCTTAAAATACCAATGTATGACACATCGAAGCGCTACGAATTTACAGCGATTTAAAGTTTTTGTTGTAATACTAGGCAATTCTAGTACTTTTTTTGTAAAATTTTGTTATTTCTGTAAGTATGTTAGTCGAGAATTTGAAAAACGGTGGAGTACTCAATGCCAATAAGGGGGGACGCAGCATCACGGAAACGCGATTTATCTATTCTATTGTACACACTTGTAGCCATGTAAATACTAAGCAAATAAAAGTGGTAAAACAGTGAGAGCAGGGTTTCTTTTATTTCGCTTTTTTATTATTTGTGCATGCTATTATCTTCACCCGTTTTGTTATTCTGAATCAATGGAGCGAAACTGCACGGAACTGTCAATCACTGTTTCGTCAATGGTGTAACAGAGAGGGGACGCAATTCCAAAACCCATATATATATATATATATATATATGCAACAGTCATACTGAGTACTTGTATTTGTACTTATGTAGGCAGCACAAGAATTAGTTATGCACACATAATTGAAGTGACTCGAATATACATAAATTATGCTTATCAAAATATAATCGACACATTCGTTTAGTTGATTTCAATTCCACCAGAAACATAGGATTTCCTTAACAAACCGAATAAAGGTTGTGTCGTAAATGGCTCCAGTGGCGGTGAAAGTACCATTTCACACCTTCGTGAAGCGAGATGTAAGCCTTCAATGAATACACTGATATTCTGTACCTTTAAAACCTAGGTAGGTCTTCCGATATATACTACACTGCGGTCGTTTCGGTTTTCTGGTCTTACTGTTGCTTAGCGCTGAAACCTAGCCGCAATAAGTGTTCAAGAAAGAGATACTGAAGAAAGCAGTAACCTAACTCCCAGAAACGTTAAGCATTATAATTCTACTTAGCACTAATACCAGAGAAAACCTCAGTGCTAAGTTAACCACACAGACTGAAATTCGTTCTTCGGATTAAAACTGCGTAAAAGAATTCATGAGTTTAAATAGTTCGAAAAGAGAGTTCTGATATTAGGAATAGATATGTTGGTGTCCAAACCTCAGCTGCAGCTATGAAGGGAGTTGAAAATTAAATCAAGGTATAAGCCAACAAAATTTGGAAGCCAACCAGCGAGAGTCATACTTTTTTGTAGACATAGCTCACAACATAATTTACATGCTAGATTTTTTTTTGTTTTTATTTATTCAAAACAACCGCCCGAGTGTATGCAACAAATTGTGATTTCGCATTCACAGCAATCAATCATGTCCTCTGAGTAATTTCAATAGCCTGTTTTTGCGTTGTTGCACGACTTCCGCCATACATTTCATATTTATTGCACAAAACTTTCGTTGTAATAACACAAATAGTAGAACGTTACGTCAGAAATCAAGAAGCTGCATGTTAAGTGAAGTTTTCGAAAGCCCAAAGGTGCATGCAACATGACGCCAGCGCTATAAATATTTATTGTAGATATTTCCGGCAAAATAAAATGAATGATGTGAAAACTTCTACTGCTACCTGTCTGCGATTACAACAACAACAAGCATGTTGCATGCCACATAATAAATGCTATAACTGTAAAGACGCAAAGTAAATGACTTGAAAATAATATATAGATGAGTTTATTAGGTTGCGACTTAATTGTTGAATGAACGATACTCGAACAAATCGGTAATATTTGCTAAAGTCGATGAAATTTTGGTAGATATTGAGAAAAGTTAGCGTAAGCCAAAATTCTTAGCCGAACATCTTAGCGACAAGCCTTAGTCTCCCTCAAACAGTGTCAAAAGTTGTATGTAATTACAATAATGTAATGATTTGTAATGTATTTAAGGACCACCCTAATGTATATATTTTAATATAGATGCACAGGTATGTGTTATACGGTTGAAGCGCATCGTGAGTCACGAAAACTAATTTTTGACAGCGTGTTTGGGGAATTAGTCGCATGACAAATGCTACACACCAATACATACACACACGGAAGCAGTAAAAGTAACTACTTAGAAGCAAAACAGCTCCCGACACTGATTTTCATGTGCTGTGTAGGCAAAGTTTGTAACTAAATGGTTGCAAGAGAGTGTGTTTTATGCTACATGTACATGCTTGTGTGTGTGTGTGTGTGTGGGTTGTGTATGTGTGCGGTGAAGATCTGAATCTGTGGGCGTGCAAAATTGTAGACAAAGTTTTTTAATAAATTTTATCATATTTAAAGAATTGATGACTGCCAAAAATACATGTGAGTCAGATAAAATATACAACAACAACAACAACAACAAATGCAAGTAATATGTAAACAAGAGAAGCAAACACGTATTCGTTCATTGGAAATAAGTTCCGTACAAGTTAAATCAAATTTAGCCAATTACAGTTATGATTTCAATTGAATTGTTGAAATCAAATTACGCTGAATCGAAAGATATCCAAAAAAAAAATAAAAATATGAAAAATAATAGAAAAAACGTATCAACAATTTATTGAAGTTATATCTCGCTTGGCAACGCCACCAGCAAGTGTGTCGTTTAAACTTTTCTTGCCAAAATTTTTACAAAGTTTCTGCTTATACTTATTATGAAATAAAAGTTTTTGACTTTCGAATTTCACAATTATTTTAACTTAAATTTAGTATATTTATTAAGTTTCATTTTTGGAAATTTTTGAAATTTTTCCCTCAACGAAATACCGCAAATTCTTAGCAAATACGATCGTAGCACCAAACTTTGGAAAGTATTTTTAATATAACATGTGCTTGAGCGTACTTCAGCAGGCACCCAAACACAAGCATGCATACTTACATATTCAACTACAGACATACATACATATGTACAAATGCTCCAAAGTGCTGAACAAATTACAAATCACATAAAATCACATATGTATCCAAACATATGTACGCATAGCTATATTGAAACACACACACACACACACACATACGAATAGTTACTTATGCCCATATGCGCGTACACACATACACATGTAGTGTAAAAAAAGTTGCCGCAACCAAATAAGAAATATTTTGAACAAATATTTTGCGGTTGCAATTCAGCGATAACAACGACAATCACAAGAACAGAAGTAGCAATAACACGAATATCATAAACAGCATGCAGCAGGCAATGAAGATACATAAATTTGAAAAATTGCTTGCACAAAGTTTTTGAATGTTTGCCAACAACAACAATAACAGCGTAAATACCCAAATAACTGTGCAGTGTTTGCGTTGTTTTGATTTCTGATAAATTTATTTAATTTTGTTCTCTTCAGTTTTGCTAAATAAATTTCTATGTTGTCGTTTTCGCTTGGCACACACGAGTGGCGAGTAAGAATGCTACTTATCACCGTTCTTCAGAACTTGCTTATTAGACACTTCTAGAAAATTTTTAAGTAATTTATTGAAAATCTGAAGAAAAATTAATTGCCATCTCCTCTTGCGAACTTTTTTTCTTCTTCTACATATATGCTATTAGAATAAACTTTTTCAACTCTGGCCTAAAGAAATCTAACATTTGAGAGTCACCTTGTCTAAAAGCACTTACGGTATAAAAGCTTAAAGAGTTCTTCCAAATTTTACAGAATTAAGCTTTACAGGGAAATAAAATGAGAGGCGTAAACACATCGTGCAATTGAAAATAGCTTAATTGTCGACAAAGATACATTCACAGAAAATAGTTTTTTTTTTTGGGAATATTTTCTAAAATCTGGTTGTAAATGGTTCAAGTGAATTGTTTACGGGGAGCTTAAATCTTCCACACAACTCCGCGTTGGTTGATAGTGAGATCAATTGAGTAGATAATATTTTTTATATTTAAATAGCCCTTCCAGCATTTCAACGTAAGTTGCTTTGTTATATTCAATTATACTCTGTTATACACAATTACTATTCCGATTTTTTATAAGCAGATAATGAAAACTATTTCCAACTAACTCGATTAAGATTTCGTGACCATCATCTTATACGATCATTCGGCTATATTCGGCTCAAGATCGTATTCTTGTTTTACCTGTCATGCAGTTTAGTTAAATCGGTGTTGATAGTTTCAGAAGCTGCTTTCAGATACATTCGTTATAAATGGAATATCCGAACAAGAACCTTTAGACTTGCAAAGTGTAGCATTTGCTTAAACCGAATATGGTATTTCAGGTGATTCTATTATAGCTGTCTATGTTTCATCGGAATTTAAGTGACTACAATTGTATTATATGTTGGCTACCAAATTCCTAGTGTACTTTCCTGTCTTCTTCCACGGACGTTTAGGTTTAAACTCAGTCTGATCTTTATGTCCAGAACTTCTTCAAGTATCTATCATCCGCTATTATACTTATATTGCATGTTTTCCAACACCACGTTTTGATTTGTATCCTGGTGTGTGGCAGCTATCAATAACGATTTCACAAACTATGCCATCACAACTGTACTCAGAACTCTTCTGCACAATACTAATATGTAAATTTCGTATGAGAATGTTGTGTGAAATATGAATTTGTTGGGCTTAATGGAAATCGTTCTTCCATAACTGAATCACAGTTTCGCTACACTCTCAAGAAGGCGGTCACAACCTCATTTTGGGCAGAATTTTTTTCCAATAAACTTTAGGATTTTCACAAACACAAAACTTACTTTGAATACACTATGTTTCCAACATTTCCATGGAGAGATGATGCTGATATTTGCTCAATATTCCCAGCATGCGAGAGCTGACTCCTTAAGTATAAAAATCCAATTTAAACCTCATCTACACCTTATTGGTATCCAATGGCGCGTGGTTATACATAATCAGCGCTCTCCTTAAATAATTAGGAGTTTGCCACTGTTTGGAAAGATCATTGTTTACTGCAACAAGCGAATTTGTTAAGTGATCTTTCCATGTCCCAGTATTTCCTTTGTAAATCATTAATAATTATACTAATTTTTCTTAACTCAATGCTTATGCTACTCTTCTTTTTATTCTGTTAGTTACTTCTGACTGTTCACTTACGCACTTCGCTGTACTAAAAAGCTGACCGAAGCGCTGCTTGCTTAATTCAAAGTTTTCTGCGGAGAACATAAGCGAAAATAGTGGCGATTTAACTGCACAATTTGCAGATGAAAAATGTAGTTTCTTTAAAAATATTACAGAAAACAATCGCCTACATAAAGAAGCAGTGACAGATAAGAAAATAAAATTCATTTTATGTATTTCATGCTCCCTGTATGGTTTTTGGCAGCAGAAGTCTTTACGCTTCGTTCTTGCTGAAAAATATTATTTTCATGTGTGTGTATTATTTTAGATATTGGAAAGCATTCTTGCTTGAAGGCGTACTTACGAGGTGTTTTCAGAAAATAACGGAAATGTTCTTCGACCTTAATGGCACAGTGCGTCATGAGTTCTTGCCTCAATATTAATATTCTTTGCACTCTATTCTTGGAGTGGAGTGGAATGGAGACTATTTTGAAGGCGACAACATTAACGTAGTCGAATGAATAAATATTTTTTTTTAAAACACGAAAATTCCCGTTATTTTTTGAACACACCTCGTATATGGTTTCCTAAGTATTTTCCTTTATCTAATTTACATACATATAGATATATGCTTTGAGTATAAAAAACTTACTCTAGGTTAAAATGTGGCAGGCAACAACTTTACTTAAGTGTTTGCCATAAAATGTAAAAGCGTGTGAAAAATCTTATTATTATTACTCACTATGCTCAAACGATTAAGATATTTTGAATTAATGTGATAGTGCTACTTTTCTTATGAAGTAATATTTTTTATTCCCGAGCAAACAGTTTTCACAAAAACATGAAAAATTAAACATAACTGTTATATATCTTGTGTTCCGAAATCGACACTGAAAGATTTTCAAAACATAATGCTGGAATACTTAAACTCTTTTCTTCCAGCATTTTCAGAAATACTCTCTAAAGGAGACTTACTTACTATTTATTAAAATTATTTTTATGTAAAGATCTCTTTTACTGTCCTTACAAAACGTAGCAATCGATAAGCGATATCTTATTTTAAAGGTATTTATGAGCGCTATATGAAAAATATAAAATTTGTTCTTCAAAATTAAAAGAAAATGTTTGAAATAGTGGAAGGTTTGCTTCCGAAGAAATGCTTCCGAAAGAGTGAGGAGTACGATAATATTGTGAATATCGGTTAAGGACTCCGCTTAGTTGAGACACACATCGGGTTTTCTTGTCCGTCAATAGTATTTATGAATTAGATTATGATAAGAGAAAACTTTTGAAATTATACGTAAAGACTTAATTGCAAGATTAGGTGATTCCAGTTTCCATTCTGAATTATTATCTTCGAGAAAATATTCTATAATATAATATAATATAATAATATAACTAACAGATATTGTCCGAGAAAATTTTATTTCTGTAATAACCATCTAAGATATTCTGCTTTCAAAAGCAGCTTTTAAGTGCCAAAAAATTCTTTGATAACGCGAAAACACTTATTTATCGCAATTGAGTACTAGTTTTATATCCAAATATAAATTTTTCTTAATTTGAGCTCAATACTTATTTAAATACTAAAAATGTATTGTAGTATGTTTAAAATCCGATATTCAAGCTTCTCAACACTTTAAAACTATGTAGATACATTAAATTTTTAAGCCACAATTTTATGCAGAATTTTTTTAAGTCGGTTGGCAACTCTATAAAATTAAGTTTCGTAATAAAGTTTGCTTAATTCCTTTCTCTAGATATTCATATGATGAAAGTCTATTATTTTCATAACAAAGATATAATTGCCAATTAAGCGCACGTGGCAATCTTCTTTTTTTGAAATCTTTATGCTTTCAAGCTTTTAAATGTACATCAATCATAATCCGTATCAATTATCATAATAATTAGCAATTATGATTATTATGATAAATTAAACTGACCGAAAAACAAAAATATTTCTCGAAAGGGATCACTAAAACCATTGGACATTGGTCAAAACTATATGAGTTGAAATATTTAAAAACGTCACGCTGCGGCTTCCTCAACAAAATCGTAGACCACTTGTTTTAATACACTTTCCAATAAAGTTAAAAATTACATAGAAAACACCAAAATCAATAGCTAAAAGTAAAACTTCGAAATCCAATTCGAATTCCAATCCAATTATAGAAACTTAGTTATACATCAAAAAGCCGCAACCTTCATGCCAGCACTACATATGTAAATTTTAAAATTTGGCGTAAATGCTTATACAAACATGCATCTATAGATACAGTGGCGAGCATTATTGCCTATTCTTTACATATTTGCAATATTTTCGTGGCGAGTTTTATTTTTTTTTTTTTAATTTGCGAGGTTCGATTCTCCAAATTAGCCATTAAATAAATTGAAAAATAATAAACAAAAATACTAAAGAAACGTCAAGTATTTAGGTTATTCAGATGATATGTTTTTAATTATTTTTAAGTCTGGGAAAAATTTATATTTTTGAAATACTTTTTTATTTTTATTTTTTATTTTTTTTTTAGTTGTGCATCATACTTTTACGAAACAGAATTATTCATTTAGCGAAGATAATTATTATTTTCTTAAATCTAGTATTTTTTTATCCCTCTAAAACTTTTTTTTTTGTTCACCACTGTAGAAATCCACGTCCATATACTCGTTAGAATTTTCAAATATTGAGCGCCTGCTCATACACTTTTAACAGCAACTCACAGCAACACTTTCGTTAAAACTACTCAATTTACCAATTTTAATATTTTGATTTTGAATAAAACTTCCACACTCGCATGCATACACATGTGTACGTGAATGTGTGTGCCTGTATTCTTTACATAGTTTGATCGACTTGATTCGCAGGCTAATTCGTTGGCAGCTGGTTGTGAGGCAGACAAACTTCGTTGCCCGCATATTTAGAGGTCAGTGCAAATATTTGCAAAGAAAAGTTTGCTTTGCGGTAAATATGGCGGCTGCAATGCAGACGAGGAGACCAGAAGCCAATTCTAGAAGACTGGAAAAGGATTATATGTAAAAAATAAAATAAAATGTAGATCAGCTGCCTCCTAAGGAATGGAAAATTTAACTCTCTGGCAGACCGCCGCTTGCCACAGAGCTGCTAACTGCTTAATATCGCCGCTAAACCAGCAACCAGTCTACCACGATGCTGGCCCATTTCATAGCCTTGACTTTGTTTCAGTTGCTACAACATTACATACACACACATACACTCGTGTAAAAGCATCGTGTTTGCTGACCGCTGCTTGCAAGTTTTTGTTTGTTTTCCAATCGACTTTTGTTTCTGTTTTATTTTTATTTGTTTTGCTGGGTAGCTTATGAACTTTTAGTTATATTAGTTATGAACTGAGTGCGCACTTATTTATGCAAGTGTTGGCTTACAAAACTTGCACACACACACATGCATACACAGACGTCACCATATGCGGAAGAGTCGAGCTAGCAATATGTCAGGCATATAGTGCAGGCGATATCCTGATTTGTGCTACTTCAATATCCGGTAGCAGTTTGCACGAAGCGCACACATGCGTATTCATGTTGCTGTACATTAGTATAATACACACATGAAATCACTCATACGCCCTGGTATCCACATGAAATACTTTGCATTCTGCCTAGATAAGTAAATATATATGCATATAACTGTAGTTGTTTAGATATGTGTTGCTTACATATGTATACCTCATATGTTCTTTACTGTAACAACAACTACAAAATCATGATCATGCAAACTTTCAGGCATCATACCTAATGGCATGCAGCGTAGATTTAATCAAAAAATTTGGCATTTTATATTGCATAGCTGGCATTCATGTATATGCGCACATGCATTCATCCCATACATAACCGTATATGTTGCTTTTGTATTTGTTGCACTCACGAGCTTAAATTAAGTGTCTGTAAAGCACATAAACTACAGCAAAATATGCTATAGTTCGCTTTGCCTCTCTCCACACGCAAATAACATTCCTATTTCATATGTACTCATTTGCTTCGAGTTATAAAAATAATTGTTATAGCGTATAGCGGCTTTTATTTGTGTCATGTGCAATATGTTGCTGCGCATGCCTATATATAACGATAAAAACGTGCTTTTTGCTTGGTTCAATCTCTAATTTCAAGCAATATTTCGCTGTGGTATATGAAATATGTTGTTGTAGCTTTATTGTGACTTCCAGCTGTAGCAGAAAGCATTTCAAAATTTTCGCATATTGCGTTTTTTGAATACATGTACAAAATAAAATCTACCGACTTTTTTGAATCCCAAGTTCAATCAAAACGCCACAAAAGTTTGAAAATTCATAAATATTACTCAACAGTTCATCTGTGGCATTCACATTGAAATTTCGAAATTCATTCCAAAATTAAATAAAAATTTAGAAATCATATTCAAAAAGTTATAATTTAGCAAATAGAAAAAATTAGTCAAGCCAAAGTTTAACAAAAATTGCCAAAGTGCTAAAATTATTACATATCTGCACTAGGGTGGACCTAATACATAAAGGACTTTTTATTAACCTTTTTAACATATTTCCGAACTGTAAATTTTGATTTCAAGAGTAGAAGATTACATACACATTTTATCATATTAATTCTAAAAAGTTTACAATTTCACCTGATATTCAAAACATATAAAATAATACAACCCATTTATCACTGCATTTTATTATACGTCCTAAGGTAATCTGAGCTTTGGCTTATCCACCAGTTGCGCCAACCGCCATTAATATCAAGAATTCTATATGTTAACTTCGAACACGATATTATCTATTGAATGGTTGAAACTGACATCATCATTCATTTTATTTTTTAAGCACCATCCTAATGCTCATAAACGGAAAACTATTGAGCACTTCTTTGACTTTTGGGAACATAAAAGTTTCACTTCTTTGTTGATATGAATAAAGCCAAGTGATGGAAAATGAAACGCGCAGTCACGCAGTGTCAATAGCTGATACTAAAGTTGGTTTACCTGAGCGTATGAGCAACTATTGTCATTGCCATTGATGCAGTTATACAAGAGGTGAAAATGCAGCTAATTTCATTTCACATTTAATTAAATTTTGCAAAGTTCTCATATCATAGCAACGAGATGGTAATGTGGCTGGCTGAATGCTGATATACATATAAACTTACATGCAAACATACATATATGAGAAGTAAGCTAATGAATCGAATGACTGAAGCCATAGTACTATTTAGTTGTATATGTGGTGGCGTCAAAAGAAGTTTTATCAGATTATATTTGAAAATACAAACGAAGAATAGTTTTAGTATCATATCTATATAGAGTGCGGCAATGCGACTCTCTTATTTAAACAGCGTACGGTAGTAAAATTCAGTAAGAGTTTAATTTTTGCAGAGAAATTGATGTACGCGAAGCTCATTAGCAGCCAAAAGGATTTAATTTTGAATGACATTTCTGCAACTATTAAAAAATATTTCAGAACCAGCTCATTAGGTATTTTCTATTTGCTTAAAACTCTTAAATTCAGCAACTAGTTAAAAATTTTCATTTCATTAAAACATTTACATTAAGGCTCTTTCATGGATTCGAAATATTTTCCAAAAGCTTACTATGTTTGAAATACATGGTACATAAAGGCATGCAGTATTAACCAGAATCCAGAGAAGCGGACGTTACTCATACGCCAAGGACTACACAGGAATAACTGTGGCGCATATATATTAGTAAAATAGCATGCAAATGAAATAATAAACGGAATTTGCGTTCAAGCATAAAAAATGTTAGAAATTATGAGAAAAGTTTACATACAAATATATACACTTATGCGTATAAATATATGTTCATTAGTGCATACTGGGCTGGTGAAGTCAAATATTACACATCAAAAGCATTCTCACTTTATTTCATAACTTTCTCTATTATTTAGCAACCTTTGTTCCAACTTATAATGAAAGAATTTTCACAGAAATATTTTATGCTACTATCCTTTGAGTTAAGGAAATTTAACTCTGCGGTGTTACAAAAAGAGCAAATTATTACTACTTTTTTTTATTTGGATAAAATATACTTATTAATATATTGAGAGTAATAACTTTGCTTAATTAGTTAGCATTGTCGTTTTTCTCGCCAAGAATATAGCCTTTATCTCCTTAACTATAGTATAACTCTATCTACTCATGATACATATTTCAATATTTTTTATCAGACACTTATATTTATTATTTATGATCGCTCCAAAACCATTTTAAAACAATATTTGACGGAGAAGTAAGGCTTTTTTATTTTCACTTAAGTTTAATTATGCAAAAAATGCAACCAATTAGTTCTTTAATACGCCTGAGGTCCTGAAAATTATTCACATTTCAGCCATTTTAACATTTTCCTTCCAATCTTACCTCTTCTGCGAAATCTCAATAAAATGATGCTGAATTTCAGCACTTATCTTTAATCTTGATGTATGGACTAAATAAAATGATGACAAGTTTATTTTTAAAATTTAAAATATAAATTATTGCCAATCTTTTCTTTTCAGGTAAATTTCGTTAATATTTTAATGCTGACTAAACGAATGTGAGTAAGTTCAATAATCTTAATTCGATAATTTCGCCAATATTATTCGATTTACTGCTATAATAGCACTTATGGATATTGAATAATAACTGGATTGTGTTGAGGCTTACCTACATACGTTCGGGAATACTGTCTATTGATCACACATTACTCTCCTTTTCAGACATATTCCTGTTACATTGAATTTGATTTTTACTCACAAAAGTTGTTTCACAAGTTCAGTAGTGAGGTCCCGAGTCACCTTCCACATGTTCTCCGGATGTTTAACAGACTTCTTTTATTCTTGACAACTGAAAGCCATTACCTCATCGAAAGCCGCAACGAATGTTTGGATCCATTCAGTGGAGCCACCATGTATACATTCGCAATGCCAGGATATCGTATAACATAGTTCCGTTTCAACTCAAGCGATATTTCTCAAAAACTAAACCTCGGAATATTTTTCAAATACCCTGAAAGTCCACTTATCTATATTACTCCTTTATCCTATTATCCTTTACTATATTAGATCGAGTCTGACATGCAACGACGATGGTGCATAATACTCAAGTTTATATTTGTTATCAACAAAATTGTCTATAGCTATATAGTTTGGCCTGCCCGCAGTTACCTTAGCTTCAAAGAGAAGCACCCTTGTACTCCTTAAGGGTGCACACATTTGGCAGTATTTTTACGATTTATTTATTTTTTCGATATATGGCAACTCTTAACAAAAATGTGTCTAGATTACAGATATTCATAATTGTCTTTTTCATACACCATATATAATGTATAAGAATAATCTAATTGAAACAGTTACTCCCTATATTTTTGAAAACAATGCTAACATACTTCTTATTCTAACTCATTGGTGAAAAGTTTAGGGAGCGAAACGTTCTCCTGTGTATGGCTAATTATGTAATACGTGCCCATTGCCAGAGCCGAGTGATTTGTCTGTTTTCAGAATGATCTGAGACCCATAGACTTACATACATATAATAAAGCGGAGACTACAGGTCAATATTGGATTTAGTTTAATTCACAATACACAACAATATCAAGGTCTATTCAAGTATTGCATTCTGAAATTCCATAAATATAGTGCTCTAAAATTTTGAAATGTCTGCTAGTTTATTGCAAATTTTCTAATGACACTTTTGCAAGCGATATACAAACATACTCTGAAAAGAAGTCCTGCATTTTGACATCTTCAGGAACTTATTAAGTCACTTTGGCATTCAGCGCTTTAAATAAGCCTATTTAGTTGTCACTAATGTATTTATATACAGGAAAAGGGGATTTTAATTGACAAACATTTGCATATACTTCAAAATTTATAATAATACATATGTTTAAAGTGTGCTTTTCATTCATTTGCAATAGCTTTGAGCTAGTCTTTTGTTAATAATGAAAATCACATTAGACAAATCATAAACTCGCTCACATTCATATATATAAGTAGATGCTTTTATATGTCCTTGTGTATACCTCTAAATTTCGATGTATTATAATAAATTTCTTATTTGGCTGTTATTAAATATTTGCATAAGGCAGACAATCTGTGAAGCTATTGTTTTGTTTTATGCATATTCAATTCGGTTTTAATTTGCGTGTGCGCGTTTTAAAGCTGAAATAAATTACAAAGTAGTACAAATTGCAAAGGAAACCAAATTTGGCAGCTTAATTTCTTACAAATTTGCTAGCTCTCACATATCACTGAAAATAGTGCAAAGGATACCGGATGTGCTGTATTTATTTGACTTCTATTGTTATTAAAATTATTTTGATTTTCCTTTTAAGTCCATCTTTTTCACTAAGAAATATATAGCTAAGAATATATACACTTATGCACAATATTTTTACTGTGCTACTTGGACATATACTTAGGTAGTTACAGGAGACTTTAGTTAAGCAAATGCTTTAGAAATTCAAAAAAAATGTTTGCTTGTCTAGTTTCCCGCAAAATTTTATATAATTTTTCTTATTATTTTTTAGACACGCCTTTAATAAAAAGTAACGAATAATCAACATTGGCTCACTCTTAATCCGTTTTCTGCCAAATTTCCTATGCAATAAACTTTGTACTTTAGAACAATACACTTGGGTACTTTATATAAAGAATTATTATTTCTCTTTGCAACTGACCTGACTTATATTTATGTCAACCACCCACACACATGGCCAACCGTCATCAAATAATGCGATATTTTCAAACCAAACGACAGCCAAGTGGACTAGAACTGGCCGCCTTAAAATGTCAACTTACTGTTGACCGCATATCCGGCTGCCAAGTGTTAGTGGCAACAATGGCCTGCAACACATTCACACAACTTTTTATATAAATATATATGTTATATATAGAGCTTCCATAGATATAACTGTGGCAATATGTCAGAGAGCTGAACACGATTTAGGGAAACTTTGAATACAGCGTTGTAGCAAATTTTTTAATATTAAAATGAAAATATTTAAGTATTATTTTGACCAGGGATGATAAATATATACCTTGCCTGTATATTTAAACTTAAACGTAAATTGTGTAAGGCTTTCGCCTGATTTCAGAGTTTTCCTTTAGATAGAAAGTATTCGATTTCTTATTTCTTTTGTTAGACGATGAAGGAAATTTAAAATATTTATTTTTTTTTATAAAATTAGCCATTCTACCTTGATTTATGAGATATGTAGTTATAGATCAATTCGGGAAAGATGTATTGTACATCAAAAAAGACGTTATTCAACACAAAAATTATATATTCAATAAAATCGGTAAGTGGAGCATTAGTTAAAGCGGAAGCCCTTTCCAGCACAATTTCTCTCTGAGCTTTCTCTCTCTTCCCCATCTCTCTTTCTTTCACTGTTCTCTCTCTTTCTCCTCCCTCATCTCTATATCTCTCTCTCTTTCTCTCCTTTCATAACTCTCTCTTTGCACTCTGTATGACACACTCTTCAAAATACAACTTCAATATCTATTGGTTATTTCGATCACACAGGTCCTTCT
The DNA here is from genome assembly GCA_021498325.1 of Bactrocera minax. Lineage (NCBI taxonomy): Eukaryota > Metazoa > Arthropoda > Insecta > Diptera > Tephritidae > Bactrocera > Bactrocera minax. The sequence goes on from JAKEEE010000023.1 coordinate 3,163,029, forward strand.
GTTGCTCATGCTTGTCTAACCTAGAGTGGAACATTCTGAGGGACCTGCCAATATTTCGTAAACAAGAAAAAATACTTTTCTGACTGTATTACATAGATGTGTATTCGCGGAAGCTGAGCAAAAACTTGACTACTCTTGGTTTAAATTTACTCCTTTAGATTCTTCTCCCACATACTCTTGCCGGACTTTTTCCCATAAATTTCAATCATAAATGCCAAAGACTCGGCGATGAGCCAAAGTCACTTGAATTGTGTGTATGTGCATGCAAGAGTGTGTTCGTACACTTGTATGCGTTACAATAAGCTTAGTGCAGCTCACACGAATGGACTTTACATGTGTGGATGTATATATTTGTATATGTAGCTAAATATATTTGAAAGCTTTGTGACCCAAAAGGATTTGAAGCGCTTAAGGTTGACTCGTTTGGCATTATGGTCATGTGATGCTTATGGTAACACCAACGTCTTTAGCGTTTTTTTTTAGACTATATACATTTATATATATTTAACTTATAATAAAACTGAATATATGTGTATGTGCATATAGATATGTGTATACATATGTAATATATATTTATATATCTGTTTTCAAAATACATATATATTGGGTTGTTCGGAAAGTCATTTCGTTTTTTTTGGGGAACATGAAAGACAGTCTTCGTATAAAGCCTTCCAAAGGTCCATACCCAGTTGCATTCCCCACATTGAACCTCACACCCATCTCTCGTGTGGTGATTCGCCGATTTGCATCAACTAATGCCTTTATCGCATCTTTGTCAGCTTCGACCGGCCTTCCAGACCGTGGTGCATCTTCGACATCAAAATTGCCGGATCGAAATTTTGCAAACCAGTTCTGGCACTGGCGTACTGTTAACACGCCTTCTCCATACACATCCGTCAATTTTTTTCTCGCTTGGACAGCATTTTTACCTTTTCTGAAGTTAGAAATATGACGAAAATGCTGCTTATTGCTCTCCATATTTAAAAAGGCACCAACCAAAAACTACTGGGTAGAATTAATAGAACTTTTTCACACACAAGCCTTGCAATATCAGCTCTCATGACATATAATGGTTATGGGGCTTAAGTGTGAAGTTAGTTTCGAAAAAACGTAATTAAGTCCTCTGGCGGGAAAAAACGAAATGATTTTCCGAACAACCCAATACGTAATCTCGTACAGCCACACAGAAATTTACACATACACTGTAGCGCCCATCCAAGCGTCCAACAAATTGTTATGCGAACTTACCAGTTCATCCCTTAACAGATATTACTTTCAACTCTTACCGACATATGTGCACTAAGCTTATATGTTTCTAAATAAACATACACATGAATATATTTCGGAGCATATTTGTAGGCGGCAAACATATTTAAATCAAGATTTATATTTTCCAACAGACATTATGTTATTACTCGTAAGTCGTTTTTGACACACACAGCTATATGGACGTATGTATACTTTAAGCTCCATTTGACATGCATATAACGGCACTTAACTTATTTTAAACGCCTAGCAAATATTTAACAAACAAACGACATCGAAGCCGCAGGTTTATTTGACAAGCGAAGAAAGGCCACCTATAATGACCCGAACAGTTTGATTGAGCACACAAGTGGGCAAGCTGCGAAGATATAGTCACACCTACGCACATTGCGTATATACGTATTTAAATGTGACAGTGTACACATGTGACCCACACACACCCACACACACTCACACGATTTTCGAAATGCGTGTTTGAGCTTTTAAAATTATTACTTTTCAACATTTTTCAATATTTATAATATCCAATATCCTTTTTTCTTTCTTATATCTTTGTTTAGTTTAGTATCGCTTATATTTAGTTGATTGCCATCAATTCCATTTAGCAACTGTCTAGAAGCAATAAATCATAAATTTTCGCTTTCGCTGTTTGGGTGTAACCAGCAGTCTGTTAGTGCGCAAGGACAAGTGATTGGTTTGGTTTAGTGTAGTTCTGCGAAGGAAGTTAGACAGAAAATTAAGAAATTCCATTTATGCTAATAATTGGTTGATAAACATTTCAACTGAGAAATCAGTAAGCGGTATGGAAAGTGACGAGTTAAGAACTGGTAATAATTTCGACATGTTGTTGTAACTTAAAGTGCGTTATATGTTTTTTGATCGCCTCTACATGCGCCACTACTCATTCTTTTAATTTTTCCTCTGTATTCTCCATTTACATATTCCCTTTCTCCATATTCATCATAATTTTTTTATCTGGTCAAATTCATTGCAGTGCGTAAACCATTTCAAACATTTCTTTTTTTTTCTCAAATTAGCACCGAATTTTCAAGTGAAAGCCAGTTCTTCACAAGATTGACTGTTTTTTTTTTGCTTTTGCTAATATTACTCGTTTCTAAATAAAATAGTGCACGATTTCGTAATTGGGACTTCCAAAGAAGATAAGTATTCGTTATTCCTTCAACATCTCTCCTACCAGCGTTGGTAATAAAATATATAAATTTCGAAAATGACTTCAAATGAACTATTGGGATTCTCCCTGCTCCTAATCGCTTCATAGTCGGGATCAAACGGCATTTGCAAATGTATTGCCCTTATTTGGGGTCCAGAGAGTAGTGATAAAACTAAAGCTATTTCGAGGTCTTGCCAACCTTTTACGCTAGAGAGCAACTGGTACAGAGAAAAGCTGCGTTTCGAGAGACTTTTCTCGAATATCATTAGATATCTGCCGTCAAGTGCAAGTATTATTTTTGCTTTATTATATTCAGTAGATATCCATTCAGGTTTTAATTTCTAAGTATGGTTCACTATTTACTACACGTAATTTTTAAATTCTAAGTGTTAAATTCTAGCCTTCGAGTACTTTTCAAGATTTACCCACTCACACCTTGGCGTAGCAATACCAGTGCGTACCGCCAACGCGACAGAGCGCCAAAAGCTTTGTGCCACCTTTGTGCACTTCAAATTCACCCACTCATATAGTACATATAAAATTCGCCTGCTCCGAAAACTTCTTTCACAGTTCGTCGCGTATCAGCAAGAAATATTTCTCTACTTTGTTGTTGATTTTTGTTGCGCTAGTTGTTTTTGCCATATCCGCAACGACTCTTCCTATCCAGTCTTTCAGCCGTGCACTCTTTCACTTCCTTTTTGTCGTTTCCTGCCACCGTTACGCTCTATGCTTGACTTAAGGTAACAACCCAATTTTTGTTATCCACTTTTTGTTTATTTCTCTTTTGCCTTTGCCAATTTGCTACCAGCTGTTTTCGTTGCAATCACTTTTAGATATTTTGTTGGGCACTTTTTACGTTTATTTCTTGGTTTGTTTCTTTCCTATTTTCGACACTGCGCTTTGGTCATGTCTTTGCTCAGCTTCCAAAGGCAAATACAAATTAATTTCGAGCATTTGTTCTTTTTGACATTTCAGCAACCATTTACATTTTAGTCCGTATTACAAAGTAACTACCTTGTCGCTCAACATTTCGCAAAATTTTTTGAGACGCTACTGCTCATGAATATGCATACATTCACACATATATATATGCGCAGTGCATGCAAATGCTTGCAAACGCTCCGGGCTGCATTGTATATAATGCTTTTTCACTAATGAAATTCGTTGCGAAAGCTAGTTGAATGCTCTTTGGTTGTTTGCTAAACTCCACAGGATGGGCAAATACCCGAAATACTCTCTGTGGCTGAAAAGCAAATGCAATGCTGTGTGTCATAACCTCAAAGTAGATATGTTATAGCACGCAGATAATATATGCTTTCATATATATTTCGAAATAAGTAAATATATATGAGTGTGTGTCAGCATCGCTTGCACTTACGAGTACATTACCCAGTACCGCGAGGATGTTTGTTATTTTCATTACCATTTTGTTGTCCTTTCGCCGGTGACCTTTCGCACAAACAAGAAAAGTTTGCATCTCTATAATTTTTGCATAATTCATGTTAAACTGAAAAGCAAAGCCAAATGCGCTCAAGCTAAAGAATAATACATATTCGTATATAAATATGTAAATAAAAACCGAGACGCAGAGAGCGTGCAGACCAGTGCATAGTTTTGCATATTTAACTTGCCACATGAAAGCAATAACATGTTCTACAAACAAGCATGGTGCAATTGAATGGGAGGTCAAAGAATTGCTGAATAAAAATGAAGGATTCGACTCAAAAAATAAAATAATATTTGAAGTCTAATGCGTTCGTGGAAATAAAGCTTCATAACATCAGCAACGAAAAACACTCCAAATTTTTCCCAATTGATTTCCGTTATACGAGTGAATTTTTAGAATGAAAAATCCATATATAAATGCCATCAGTTATAGGAAACTTAAATTTAATGAAACGAAATATTAGTTGGATTATCTTGAACTCAAAATATATAATTACAAAAGTCATATAAATAAATAACAATCACCTTTTCTTTCAGTACTTTGCATAATGGTGGCATGTGTCCAGTTAACGTCATGTCAAAGCACCAAACCTTTGCTCACAATAGTCTTTTTTGTTTTTGCACTAAATTTTAGTAAGCATAATATTTTATAAATATGTTACTAAATAAAAACGCTATCCTTACTATAATTACGATTGTCATACAGCGCCTAGCTCCACCTTTAAAACTATAACTTAATTATTGATATTAATAACACAAGAGAGCAGATAAAGGGAGAAAACCCTTGCGAGTATATCAGTGCCATTCAAAATGACAAACAGAAAGGTTCAGTATGAGAATTAAATCAAATATATCATATATTGTCTGTAAGTGTCTTCCGCTAGCTAATATAATGTTTATAAAAATAATTCTGTATATTATTATTGTAGAAAATTGTAATTACTAGATTACTTGCAACTTTTTAACGAGTAAAATATTCACACAGTTTTCAAAACGATTTTCAGTTTCGTTTTAGACTAATTGGGTTTGAACATAAAGCGAATCCAAACGTGTGTATCCTCTTGTCCAAAGTTTAGACAAGCCTGAATTTAATTTATTTAACTTTTAAATACTTTTTTTTTTCAAGATGTCATTAAATTAAATACAATACAATACAATATTCACTAAATAATGTTTTCTTCTTTATAACTTTTTTTAACTCAACACTATCTTATCGAGCCAACTTTTTCATTTTAAATAATTTGCCTAACGCCCTCGTATTTATATACTCATAGCTAATATTTCCAAAGAAAAGGACATAACTATCAACACGGTGTCATCTAAATTTGGTTTATATACGACCAAAGAAAATTTGCATTTCGTTCATATATAACAGAAATACCTGCAATATTATAAATAAATATATACGGTCCATAGGTATATTTGATGCAGAATGCATGCGTACACGTTGTGTCAAGTTTAATGGCGACTATTGCAAGTCATAGGAACACATACTAACGTAAGACATAATCACTTGCGTTCTCTTCTTTGGCCGTACAGTCTACACGTACCTAGAACGGCATAATTCTGATTTGGTCGTCTCTGGCGGTCAGTTGTTCTAAAAGAGCTTGGCTTTCTGCCTTAAAGTCGCCAAATACACACCTCCCTACATATATTCACACATATCTAAAACAAAGAGTTGGGTTAGTGAAGTATTGCACAATATACCGATTATGAAAAGCGAAGTTGCTGTTGTTGGTTTCTATTTAGCAGATATTTGAGGCATTAAAGTAGTAGCTTCGAAGAAGTTTCAATAATTTTTACTTGAAGACTTTAGGTCTTACCAGTTTGAACGAAAACGTACTGTAAGATGACTCAGCGTATCATTTTCTCCGCTTCACCTTTTAAATCATTGCTTAAAAAGTTTAGTAAAGCTATTACAAAGAAGAGACGTTAACTCCCTTCAGTGTCACTTACCGAATGACTTAAGCTTCAAAGATGCCGTCGTCTTTTAAATCGCTCCTATGAATCAACTCTTTTGAGACCACGCCCGAGAAAAGAATTTTGTGAACCAAGAACTATTACTTTAACCAGCATTTCGAGCTCTAAAGTATGAAACTCTGCACCTTAGATAGTTGATCAAATTATAGGCATTATTTAACCATTTCAAGCATAAATACCTCTAGGTATGATGTATTAGTTCAAGTTTATCAAAAATTTGCCTCATAACACTTTGAAGTCTAGCTCCTTAATCCGAGTAATCAATTTTTCGTCCGCATCCAGTTTCTTTGTATGGAATAAGTGCTCTACGATCTTTCATCATATGACCATATCTATCATATGTAATGTTTCCACTTTATTCTACAGTTATAAACTTACACGTTTTACAGTTTTTTATTATTAAATGCACTAATTTCCGCTCTTTCAGGTTCTGACTGGTTTTGAAGTATAAACCAAGGGCTTTCGAAAATTTAACAAATTTTGAACAAGTTATTATCAAAAATGTATAAATTAATTCCATAACCACTTCTAGTTTTCAAATTTGGAGATTTTCTCCTCCATTTCATCATTTTAGAAAAATTTACCTTCTACAAAATAAATAGTTTAAGATACATGACAGAAATTTTGACAGATACAGATACATGACATGAAAGAAGATATTTCTTAAAGAATACACTCAAATGCATATAGATGTTTCAAAATAGTGTATTTATTATTTGTCAAGGTCAGTTTGTGCCAAGATCCCTTTTTCTTCTCTCCTATCTAGCCAAAATAAATAAGTGTGCTATTTTATTAAAGCTAGAGATTATCGCTATATGACAAACACAGTATCAATAATCATGGGTTTCGACTTTACCGATTAAAATGATATAATACATACAATTTTGATATCGCAAAATTAGTAAAATTTATTATGAAACTCTTCTGAATGAATGGTTAGCATGCATATAGAGATATACAAAATCTGATTAGAGTTTACAATAGACTCACGAAAACTTAATTTCTATTATGACACCATTGTGAGTTTGAAACTTTCACTCGTTGGAGGACAATAAATACAAGACGGTGGCTTTCAGTTCTTTAATTTTGTAATATCATTAATATTAATACTCATAGCGCCAATTTAGTGCTGCCTTACTTATTTTTCCCATTTATATATTTCTATTCTTGTTACTTAAAGTGTTTACGAAAGATGTCTGTTTCCCCAAAGCGATATATCTCATTTTCCCGCTTGAAATACGTTGAAAGTGCCGAAAGCTCTGGGTAATACAAATTAAATTTGAAACATTAAATTATCGTTTTTGGTAGGTTGAAACTTACTCAAGCATTTCGCAGAATAAATGTATGTAGAGTATTGCACAAACTTTTGGATCTTTACCTATAAATGCTTAACGTTCCTAATCCTTAACACAAAAACAACAAATCCGCACGCAGCAGGCGCAACGCTGACACCAAAGCAAAACAGATGACCAACAGATATGAACAGTGTGCACCGCAAAATGGTCCATCAAGATAATAAGTTGGTCGGTAACACGCAATTACTTGGGTCAAGCATAAGTCAAATGGGCGTATGGATTGGCAGTGGAGGTAAAAGTAGTTCATGAGGCATATATATTTAAGTGTGATGTAATTTATATGCACGTGTGTGTGTGTGTGTGTGTCTATGTTTACTGTTTCCTGTTATAAGTTTTCATTTGCCAGGCAGGATGTGAAGGTACATCCCATAGTTTTAGGCAAAATCAATAACCTCATTACGTCAACAAGCGAATAAATCACGAAACAGCCGAAAGGACAGACCTTTACCCACACACACGCAGCTGAGTATTGTGTTTAACAAGCCCTCGAGTGGCAGTAAAATGAATAGTAGCCAATGTTTGTTAGAGTCAAATATGCGAATGATGCTATTGACGCCTGTACGTGAGAAAAATTTAATACCAACGAACTACGAAGCATGAATACAAAGTAAATGATAACAAAGAAGAGCAGTGAGCAATGAGTGTTGTCTGTGAGGATGGATCGCTGTGGGAGAACTTAACGCATGATTTATATGAATATGACAAAAAGTAGAGAAGAGTCTACAGACGCTTGCATGTATGTGTTTGCACTTTGGCATTTAAATACAAATATACGCATACAAAAATGCACAACACATGCACAAGAAACAAACAAAAACAACTTGCAAAGGCTTGTATGCGAGTAAGAAATTCGCTTGTTTCGAAGAATTTTGCAAATACTCAGTGTTCATATGCCACATGTGGGTGTGTGTGTGTGCGAGTCTACTATTATTGTTGTTGTCTGGCTGTGTTTGTAACGTTTGTTAGGCGACAACTAAATTTGGTGTGTAGCAGACGTCCCTTGCAATAAGTCCACTCCGTTTTGTTTTTTCGGTTGTATACCTCAATCCAGCAGAAAAGTGTTTAAGTTGATTGCCATGGGAAAGGAAAGGTTGCATGCAATTTGTCAATAAGCAAAATCATTTGAATAAAAGCTTTTTTGCTTCGGTGCTAGGCAGTGAGTGATTGGCATAGTGGTTAGACAACTTATAGCCTGCAGTATTAAAATTAAAGCAGAGTTACAGTAGGCACTGCACCATTAAACAAAAGTGAAGGCATAGCAACCAAATTAAGTATAGAAATCAATTGAGAAATAAAATTAATGTGAATGACCGGTGGTTTCGCTTGTAATGGAGCTGCAAAATAAGCCTCAAAAATTAAATTTGCTTTACAGTATGACTAACATTATGTTCAAATAAATAATTTGATTCATAATTAAAGAGAATGTTAGCTAAAAGCTAAATTAATTGTGTTGCAATTAAGTATGCAATGCCAAAATTAGCTAATGGACCATTAACGATTAATTAGCACAAAATGTTTTGCAAATTCCCTCTGATTTTGTGTGTGAACTTCCTTGAATGGTATCCCAATTTTCCATACGTCGTCATTTAACTAATTGACAATTGACAAGCGCTATTAAATATGATCTTTGCTGTTTCTTGAGAGAAAAAAAAGCTTCCAGTTAATGAAAAAGCTATTGCAAACAAAAATACAACTAAGACAAAATAATAAGTGTTGAAATTTTTACTTTTATTTGTACTATATTAAATAAACTCAAACGCAATTAACTAATTAATCATTAGTAGTAAATTGCCGGCAAAGCAATAAGCAGATTTCAAGCTCTATATAAATTAAAACAAACCAACGCTTAGGAATGATTGACATAACCTAGAATAAGTAAATTCAAAAGAATTTTTATGGTAAATTTAAATGAAATTTTGAAGCATTTTTAGTCATCGGAAAGTGAAATCGGCTGAAGTATCATTCAAAGAAAAGCTAATTTAAGTTTTTATCTGATTTCAGTAGTAATTCTTAAATTGAATTTTGCTCCAATGCAACAAGAGAAAATCGGTGCTACTTTTAAATTTAAAAATCCCGGAAAAAATTAATACTTCTATTACAAAATAATCAAATTAGCTTTAAAGTAAGGTTTTAATGTCAGCTGTGAATATTATACTAATTGCATCTGCGTAATTGAATGTGTAAGCGAACATTAAATTCGATGCCTCAACTTAAGTTTAATTGACTTAACTAGCCAGCCTCTTGAGACATAAAATTTGTAATTTATTTAGTTGAAAAGGCGAAAATAAGGGAAGGAAAATGATATTAGAATTATAGAAACTGGGCAACGCAACTAAAAAATATAAATTACCGGCGGGTTAAATCGTTAACCCTAGAGGTAACAGTGGGCGTGTGTTCTGAAGAAACCACTTTGAGGTAGCGGCATACAATTTGAGGCAACAAGACATCAAAAGCAATGATGAGCTAAAGGCAAACTACAGTTTACTCTTTAGACACTAAAAGCTCAGCTGTCAACTAATACTCTTTAAAACAAATAATATTTAAAGAAAAACACAGGCACAAATGCGAAGTCGCAAAACAAAATAGAGCATTTGTAAGGAATATTAAATTGGTGTGCTGAAGCGTTAACACTTTTACAATTACATGTCAGTTATTCTAATAAAATTAAAAAAGATATTTATTCATACATTTGGCACTAAGCTGCTCAATATTAAACCTTTTGTGGTGCACATAGTAAATAAATTGTATTATCAACTGCGCTTTTCTAACGTCATATCACTTTTCCCATTTTTATTTTTTAATTTTCCAATCACTTTTTCTTTAAAATTCCACCAATTTCCTGGAGAACCATGCATTGTTACGTATGGTTTTTTCAAGTTTTCATATTTTTATTTTTCAACAATGCACTTCGTGCACTTAACAGTTTTCGATAGATGAATTCAAAAAGGAAAATACTTGAAAAAACAGAATGGCCTCTAAAATACAAACCTGCATACGTACACATACATAAATTTGCGATAGGAGCGAAATGCAGTTAACTTTACGCGCAAGCGAGGCACGTAAACGCATATGTTTTCACTCAACTCTGCAAACCCATACATGCGCAGTACTCAACCTATATATATGTGCAGATTTTGGCTTGCATTTTATTTGAA